>JAQGBY010001326.1:0-30388 GCA_034698785.1 Mycogona germanica
CTGGTCGTCTTTTTTCGTCCGGTGCTGTCCCGGAGACAACACCTATTTCATTATGAATTTATTATGAATATTTTATTATATTTCAAGTACGACTTTGCCTTTTATATACTTATATTGTTTATATCACATGTGTATATTTTAATTATAAATGCAGAATGATGTGAGAACCTTTGAAATTTTTCGATTAGCAAATCAGATTTTATTAAGAATGATCTATCTGGTTTAGTGACTGATTCGGGGTTCATGAGGATACGAAGCCTGTTAATTCTGGAGAAATGATGGCATTATCAGGCGGAGTCGTCAAACCAGGGAAACCAACACTTCACATCAGTCGGAAGCGAATAGCTCAGATTCCCCAAGAACCACTCAAGAGTTAAAGAACATACCTCGCTGGTGGCCAACTTACTCGCATAAATGTGTGCAGTGCACGTACAGTATACCGTTTTATTGATCCGCCAATTAGCCTCAAATCAATAAATAGCATACATGTACTTAATTCCGAAACTCCTTAGAAACGAAATATCGGAAATTGGGATTTGAAAAATCTGCGGCACAACCGGCTGCCTTGTGAGTTTAATTATCGTGTTTTACTGATCTACCAGTTGCGGATGATCTGCGGCCATTGCGGATAATTTGAAAGCGCTACTGGTTTGTGAAAGAGCGTTTGTCCCAGTGCAGTATTGTCCCGCACGTTCTGCAACACTGGTTTGTGGGTCTGGAGCATCGCCAGAAGAAACCAATAGCTGTCCTGCGTGGGAGCCATAGTCCACAGTGGAAATTGTTGACACCCTGTAGCGATGACATCGGTGCTTTGGGACATTCACCATGCGCAAGGGCAAAATATGTTGAGCGGATTTTATGGGCGTCCGACGTCTAATCCGAATATTGATGGCTGGTGGGGTCTGCTTGACGCTGTCGCACTGTCCAATACAGAGTCGGGCGTTGAAATGCTCACTCAATTTATTCCAATCTTTTCGGTGTCTGCGCGGTAGTTTGAATTTATCGCCGAGTACGACTCGTAAAAAGGCAGGACACATACACTCGCGAACTGGCGGAGAGGAGAGAGACTCTTGGTCGCATCTCTCGATATCGTTCGCCATTCAACGGTCAAATTGAAGACGAGGGTGCCCATTCTCGAATCCCCGGGGGAAAACATGTGAATAGGCGTTAAAACCCCAATTCAAGTCCTCCTCGCCCAGAGGAAGCGATACCAACGTTGAGAATGCTTGACATTTTAAGCTTACGTCTGAATCTGAGATCGCATGCACCCGTTACAAAGGATATTCAAAAATCAATTAAATTTGCATTTAAATATTTAAAGAGGCAAAGTAATTATGTTTAATAAATAAATTCTGTAAATACTGAATAACAAATTCATATTGAAGGATTTCAAATTTTTAATTACGCGGTAAAGGCAAGATTGTGGACCATGTTTTTTTTGTTTATTCGAAGAACATTGTTTTTCTTTAGGGATCGACATTTTTGTAGCAGAGGAAACACTCTGAACAGTTAATAATTAAAAATGGAATGATCACCATTTGTGTTGAGAAATATGAAAATGGAAATGTCAGCCTCGCAACTCGGAAGATTCTTAATTACAGCCAAATAGTCTTAATGCCATTAAATTCGGGTAAGTTTCGACCAACCAAATAGAAATATTAAAAATGGAATGATCACCATTTGTGTTGAGAAATATGAAAATGGAAATGTCAGCCTCGCAACTCGGAAGATTCTTAATTACAGCCAAATAGTCTAAATGCCATTAAATTCGGGTAAGTTTCGACCAACCAAATAGAAATATTAAAAACAAACAATCCATTATATTTGCTTCAATGAAGAATATATTCAAATTTGTTGTTGGGTTTTGACGAAAGTGGGGTTGGGGTCATTCAATCAGTCATTATGTTTCGCAAATTTTCTTTAGTTTTTGTACATTTCTGAGTTTTGCCAGCTCGGACGTCGTCGTTCCCCCAGCTGTGTTCTGGGTTTGGTAGGGTAATATATTAGCCATCGCTTTACTTTGTTTACATTTGCTTCATTGAGTATTCTGTCACGAAGTGGGACTGCCTAAGCGTTCGCAACAGATCTCAATCCGTTCTAACACAAATGTTTTAGTGACTATTACCCTGAACCCCTTTTGAATTTCAGGATGAAGCATCAAATTTTGTGTGGTCTCAGGTGTCTATTATTAAAATATTTGTATTTTACCAAATGCCACACTGTTGACGAAACTTTGCACTTCTGTGTATGCCATTCCGCGTCTCATTTTAATTAACCGGGATACCAGGTTTTGGTATTACAGGTAAAATTAGGCCATGTGCGTCACGCTATAGGTGTTTTAATATTCAGTCACGCGTCGCTGTGACGTTCTAATGCCGGTTTTTGGGTGCCGCTCCAGGTGTTTATGCCCCGATAATCGTGTTGCGACAGATGGTGCGGGAGGGCGATAAATTAGGTCCCCTGATGACGACGAGTGGCTAACAATTGGGCGACGCTTGCATTAATGATGGTCATTACATGGGCGATACTCAACGGCCCTGCCCACTGTTTACAGTTATAAAAGGTTGTGGTCACTCGTATTTAATTTACCAGGTTTTCCGCTTATTAACCGTCTGACGAGTGTGTGCGTGAGTAATAGTGTTGCTGAGTTGTTGACAACCCTAGTACACCATGTTTCTCGCTTACCATTTCTCTTGTCGGCATCCGCCTAATTTCAATCACTTTATTCAATTATAGCGGACCGAACTATTCTGGATTCCGGGATCATTTTAACTGTAAAGCTTAAGATGCGGAGACATTAAACGATCAGTTTCAATGTGATCCTGAAATCTTAATTCTTTTACTAGATTGTAAAAATTTACAGCGTATATTGTCGAACGTACAGCGTCAAAAACTAACAATACCAATTCAAATATCTAAAGCAAGCTCAAAAGGTCACACGTGTAACATGGGAATAATGAAATAACAAAACTCGCACTGTTATCACAACCCTATAGATTCTCTCAGGAAGAGTCATTAGACAAAATTTATTTAATCGAAAATTCTAAAATTAATCTAACTCATTGTCTTTTCAAAAGGTAGAAAAATATGAGCTTAAATGAAATCTCGCCTGGAGCTCGCAACTCTATGAATTCACACATGACGTATTTTAAGACAAGAAATGGCAAGCTCTATCTAAATTTTAAATTTCTCAAATTATTAAAATTAGTGTCGTCTTGATAATATCTGCCCAACACGTCTACAGTAAACCTTGCAGGCAATGCCCTGCTATACGAGTACGAATGAGCAATGTTCATTTTGTAGCTGAGGAGGGGTTGTGAGTGGGTGGAAGATTATGGAGAGAAAAATTGTCCCCATCACCAGCACCATCACCCCTCCTCCCGTTACGTGACGAGTGGATGGTTTCCGGAACAGACGGTGCGCGCGGGAGACTGCGAAAAGATCGCATCGGGGATCGGCAGAGAGACAAACTATTTAATTTTTAATGAGATCGAAATTGTCGACCACACCCGAAAAGCCACACACACGAGTGCTCGCGCGACGCCAGGGCCAAAGCGTTGATAAATTGCTATCGACGCGAAGTCAACCGCAAATCGCTTCGGGGGTAAAAAAAAATCGCACTTCCGCTATGCTCCTACAATATAACTGTGACGTCACAAGCATATTCGGCCGGGCACTGTATTATTGTGTAGCATAGCGCAGAAAAATGGGGACTCATTCTATAGCAGACCATTCGAAAATTACCTTTTTAGAGTGTTATATTTTTCTTTCGAAACAGGTATGGTAAGTTGGGGTTCATTCAACTCGTAAATGTATTTGAAATTAAAATATCTGGTAGAATAAGCACATTTGCAGATCTTTTCTGTTGAAAATTGATAATAAATCTGAAGCTTTTTGGTATCCGCAATAATGTATCACCTTGTCAAATAGGACAGTTAATCTTGTCTCCATTTCTAATATTTTTCTGGAGCATTAAAATAATATTTAAAACTACAATATAACAGGATATTGTTTCAAAATACTGAATTCCATTGCATGAGTATTTTTTCAGAAGTATCTGATTATCTTAAACTGATACTTCTAATGTGGATATAATTTTGGATCTACAGGTAACTACTACACTTGGTATTTACATTACCTTTAAATAAATACGGAAAGAAATCTTAGAATTAGCTATAACTTATCAGACGCCTTGATACTTGAGCTCCCAAAGCGTTGTCAAAATTAAAGTGAGGAAGAAAATTATTAATTGAATTGTATGGCTATTCTTGTCACAAACTGACTGGATACATAACATTAGTTAAAGATAATTTTTGGCGACCTTGCCCAGAGTCCGGATACCCTTCCAATGTTTTGAGAGAGAGCCAGGACCCGGGCGCCCTACTTTTGTGACGCTCCCTGCCGCCCCTAATGAATATTGAGAGATGGATCGGTTTTCGCTTACCGGAAGCCCATCCGGCATTGTCGAACGAGCAAAGTAGGGAGACGCCCACCGAATTGTTGGCCGCGCAGTAGTAGGTACCGATGTAGTTGGGGCTGTTCGGTATGGGCAACACGCTGTGTCCTTTGCGCGTGTCCACAATCTCATCCAACAGCGTCATGTTGCCCAGCGTCCAGGTGAACTGCACCGTGCGTGGATTGGCCGTGGCCTCGCAGGCCAGACGCACCTTGTTCTTGGTGGTTGACTGGTAGGTGATTCGACAGTCCGGTTTGTCTGGAAAATAAAAATAAAGATTGTTGTTTCCTCAAGATATAATCTCCAATATGCCAGTACATCATACCGTCCAAAATCGGTCAAAAACAAAATACATGAGTGTTTTGTAAATGTATTCAATAGTTTGGTAAAAATGTGTGTGATTACAAATTATAAACGTTCGTGATTAGTGGTTGGACCGATTTTGAAGAGCACAAATCTCGAGAAGCATACGAATTAACGAGACATTTGTTGTGAAATGTCAACTGTTACGTTTGCCGGGAAATAGTGAGTGATTAAAAAGGGGAGGGGGATGGAGATTGGTGGTAACCGTGACCACCATTGCGCAGAATTGAGGTTGCCGATATTGTTGGTGGTGGTTCGTGACGGCTCACATATAACCACCGCCATATTCAATATTTTTTTTTTGGCTTCTGCTATTGGTTTTTTATGCTCTCGCTTCAGTGACACTAGGGGTCGGGACGCGTTCAATGTGCGGTTTTGCTGCGAGCACCGCGCGGTAAACACAATTCGGTTTGGTTGCAAATTTGAAAGAAGATTTATGCTATGATAAATGGACGCCACTGGCAATGGTGAATTGTACGTCCCAGTCTATTCCACATAGTTCTACTATTCGCGGTTGAGACACGTATTCGAGTGTCCTTCACGCAGGAATATGTGTCGTTGCCAGATAATGGTATTCTAGCTCCAAGAATGTATTTGTCGCTTAAATAGCAATTACATTTTGTTCCAGAAATTATTTGTGTAATTCCCCGCATATTGGTCAGTGTAACCTTTATTCTCATTGCAACATGTTATCCCCCAAACCAAAAGTGTCGTTAATGTTTTGTTCGAACGCTACCAGGAGAGCAGTTCTGGTATCACTCACAATTTACTTTATGGTAACACAGAAAAAATATTTAATCGTGTCGAAGGTAGATGCGACAGGTTACATAGTACTGTGTATATCCATGTGTAATGAATGGAGTAACTCAACGCGACGTCAGAGCGTCGGGAGCATTTACTCCAGGTTACCATTGACGGTAAATTTTGCCAGTTTCCTTTTTAACGAGGAATGGCTTGACGTTGAAAAGCGCTTTGAGGTGGAGGTGGAGTTTTAGCTTAACGAGTTCTCTTTTGCATTTGTCATCACCTTGTTTCAATGGTTGGATTCTGGAGAGAGGGAGGGAGTGAGGGAGGTAACGGAAAAAAAATGCCAGGTTTCGCCTAGATAATTTTCTTCTATATTATCTGCCACCTTTAGCTACACAGACACTGAGCCATATACACAAGTTGCAAGCGTTTCCATTCGGCCTATTTTTTATTTTTTTGCGTGCGTGCCTAAAAAAGTTTTTAGATTGATGATATTGAGGAGGCAGTGAATCCCTGTAATATAACGCTCCATAACTGTATGGAGTCGGTAAGTTATACGTCTATATTGTTTTTCTTTCGGCAGAGATATAGGATTGGTCTATAGACGAATAGAGCGAATAGCGCCTCTACATGTATGTATGGTAAAGCGCTGCAAATCCATATATAGCCTCATGGGACCCAATGTCCTTTAGGGGCCACTTTTCATTTATTTATTAAAAAATATGAAAATTGCTATAAACCTTCGATACATTTATTTTCGCCTGACGAGACTAGGGGGCCCATTTTGGGCTCAATCTTCCTCAGTGGAGTCAATCTTCCCCAAGCTGTGATTGGCTGATTTGGGTCACGTGACAGTAACGTGACCCAAATCATCCAACCAGATAAAATATCAAACCTCAATAAAATTAATATATCAAACTCCAGATAAACTCCACTGAGGAGATTTAGTCCAAAATGGGCCCCTAGCAGAGCTTCAGATTTGTAATTCTTCTGGCCTTTCACATGCATTTACGAATGTGTTAACCTGGTAACAGGAAAGATGCCGTTAGGAAAAGGTGTTTGCGCGTCGAACTAATACGCCGGCGATTCGCTGGCTCAATTCCCATTTGTAATCTCTGGCATTTTTCAAGTTCGAAAATTCCTTGGAATGGAAGTTCGTCCGTGGGACCCGCTCATACGCAATGTCAGGTACATGATAGAGATCGACCTAGATGTAATGCTTTGACTAGGCCTAATTATGTCGCCGCTTGGGAAGGGGGTCTATATGGCATAAATACTGGTAACGGCAGAAACGTTCTTAGAAAGACGACTTCAAAAGTGGTCTCAGGAGGTTACAAGTATACGGGGCACGGTTGATGCGCGTTTTAGCGAACGCTTGTTTGAGTTGTTGACTGTCTTCGTGGGGGTGTTTTGAGAGACCGTTTGGCCACACCGCACCAACTACACCACAGGCAAATAAAAAATTGCTGCGAAATGACGTAGGCATACACGATATTTATACGAGTATATACAGTATACGTGTATATGCGTGATGCTTTTTTTCTTATGAAAAATGACGGTAATTTTAGGTTATCTAATACAGACGCGCGAAGTAGATAGACGGAGGCAAAGTTTGCGTGCATGTTGTCGGCATTTGCACGTTGTATATAGGTGTGGACTCTTGAGATCCTCTGACCCATTCGAGCGTTTACGCCACCTACCAGTGGGCACCTATATAATTTTCATTTTCATAGTAAGCCATCGCATGTTTTTATTTGTAAAATGACGATTCGGTGCTACTGCGGTATCTGCGTTTTGCTGATTAAATCGAGGCATTGTTGTTTCCGATTATACGCTCATCAGGCACAGGTAAGACAGGAATACTAAATCTAGCTATTAGACTAATACGACAGCTGTTATAACCAGGAATCGTGAAATTAATTAGAGTTTACAATACTTAGCTGCACACCGAAGGCGAAATCAATATTCTGTCATAAAGATTGTTAATCTCGCTCTAGAAAATTGCAAGAGTCCAATTTGAAATTTCCCAATATACTGAATTGAAAACTGAACAATTTACTTTCAGTTGGGCTTCATAGACGGAATGACTCTCTAGAATACTAGATCTTTCAATGTTTCATCAAATTGTGTTCTCCATTCACAAATGACTGGAGTCTCACGAGGATGTACACAGTGAACATGCAAGCGCTTGCAAAATGCCAAGTTGGTAAGCGCGCGCAAGAGGCCTATCCTTAGTAATGGCGTTTACCGAGGCGGCTCGGCCGCACGCATAAAGTGTCGGGCGGACGTTGATGGAGATAAATTGGAGGGTGTTGCCTAGCTGACCACCTGCCTGAGCCGCGGACGGGCCACTGAAAATATAGCCCCGGTGTTTATGGGGCTGACGCTCGGCAACGGAATATGTACCGTTTATCGATAAACCCGTTTCCGGCCAGGGCAACTTTCACCGGTGCAAAGGTTAGTCTGAAAATTACACCAGTATGCGCCTGGCTACAGTTACAAAACCTTGCATATGTTGTTGTTTGTTTTGCTGATGAAAAGAAAATTAGCAAGAACGCTTATGAGCTGCGATGTTACGACATACATCTGATTTTTTATAAAATGTATTTTGTATCTGGAAAATTGAAATTAAACAAATCTACGTAAACACATTCTGCCGAGTTTAAAGGGAATATGTGTAACGTTTACAACACGTTTACAATGGGTTTCAACATGTACTTACATAGCACGTTGACCCACGCCGAGGCGCTAATGTTTCCTCGTCCGTTGGTGGCAACACAGGTGTAGAGTCCGCCGCGCTCGCGGGACATTGGTCCCGGCAATCGGAGGACGTCGCCACGGCCCACCGTGTGGTTGTTGTGCAGCCACATATACGTGCTCTCCGGATAGGCCACGGCCTTGCAACGCAGACGGTCGGCCAGCTCGCCTTCCACCACGTCCAGGGTGTTCGGCAAGACGGTGATATTTTCAGGTTGATCTGTGTTGGGCGAGAGATATTTCGACAATTTAGTTTTCGCCCAATTTCTCATCTTCAAAGCACAGTTTTCCAAACACAATGCTAACTGAACAGTTCTTGTATATTAACTTCATTGCATGTAAGCTGTCGTTAACACATTTGTGTGTTTAGCAAGAAAAGTACCGAGGAAGTTTCGAGCAGCAGCGATAAGACATTTCGAGTTAAATCGCTGGTAAGACCCCCTTAACAAATATTTTTTTTACTAAGCATTTTTCTAACTTTATTGCCTTACCCGTTCCGTGTCAGTTCTCTTATGCTTTATTGCATTATTGTATTTATACTTTTCGAAATATCCTTTTTACGAATAGTAAAATTATGGTGCACATCATGATGAATCTCTTTTGTATGCGAGCAGCAAAACATTCGTTTTAAATGTAGCAATGGACAATGCGCCGAATCAAAAGGCTTGCGGCGGATATGACTATCAGTACGTATAATTTGGTATGGTTTATTAGAATATTTTTGGATAATTTATGTTCTCCGCTATATGTAACTGCATTTTCGTTTCCTTTCAACAAAGATATTTTTATGGAACATCTATAGGGTAATAACTGCTAGAATGTTTATTAAGTCTCACTGACTAAACCTAGTTTCGGCTGGTCGCGTATACACAGTATATCTGCCATGGAATGGAGATGCTGATATTAGCAGCAATAATCGTAGATGGTGACGTCTATAGCTGTCTAAACGAGATAGAGAAAAACATAAAAAAATACTATTCTTTTTAGATTGGTTTTAAAGGCGAACATCTTTAGAGCGATAGCGAATCCAACGCGGTTAAAATAGCCATGAAGGCGATCGGCCACGACGACAGTGTCGATGATGCTTATATAAGAACTGTACAGTTCTGTCAGATCTTAGCTTTCTATTAAACAGACTTCCAAAATATAATAAGTCAGCATTTAAGTTGCATTTCACAAAATAGGAAGAAAACACACTTACGCTATGAAGAGATTAGATATTTAAATTGTCAAATGTTTGAAAATAATTTTTTTTTAAATCGTGTGTTGCGGCGCAATTGCCATGACGTTATAGCACGTATAATGTATCTTGCGATTCATACAGAGTTTTAAAAAAATATTATAAAATACTTTCGTTGCCGTGACGGTCCTCGTCATGTCCGAGCAAAGCGTGCAATTTATCTAGTAATTAATAAAGTGAAATAAATATAATACACTTCTAGCGTTATGTAGAAATATAAAAATACCAATAAGCCAAGAATTTTTTTTTGGTATTGTTTTTCAGAGGTTTTGCTGCTGTTACATTGTGAAATTAATATTACGGCATTAATAAGGTGACATAATCTTGACCATTAAAAATCAGGTAGAATTTAGAGACCTAAAGATCAACTCTCCATAAACATTGTCGACTATCGATATTTAAAAACAATCTATAAACATTACATGCAAGTGTCCGTTGCTTTGAATAGAAAAAATATTTTTCAAATACTGGTGCCACAGCAAAAATAAATAATAACAATTTTGCATTGTGAACAAATTTGGTTTGCCACGCTTTTTCAGGTACAAAAAAATATACCAATTTTGATAAAATAGTAGATATGAAGCCGATAATAGTAAAAACTAAAATATATTATGATTGCTTGAACTGCAATCGAGAGTCGGCAGCAAGATTATCGATAAACAACGTTTATATCTGATCTTCTGGAAAACTTAAGGAATTGTAGATTTGCGAATTGCAATTGCGAAAATAAGGTGATCCATGTAAGGTGAGTTCATGCGTTTGTCTTTGTGCTTGGGAAATCTACAATTCCTTAAGTTTTCATGAGGATCAGATATAAACGTTGTTTATTGATGATCTTGTTGCCAACTCTCGATTGCAGCCCAAGCAATCATCCTATATTTTTGTGATCAATCTTTCTGTTGACTCATTATTTGGAAGCGGACGAAAGAGCAGGTAACGCGAAGCAAAAATATGACGTTGGTGATGGGGGTATGAGAGGGCAAGACTGTCTTACATTCGACTCGGAAGTAGGCGGTGCTGCTGACGCCCAGTCCCACGCTGTTGTCAGTGCTGCGGCAAGTGAAGTTGGCGTTGTCGTAGTAACGGTCGAGTTTCCCGCCGGGCCAGGCGCTCAGATTCCAGGTCAGGGTGCTGTTGGCCGATTGGAAGTCGTCGGTGCTGGGGTCGGGCGGCACGGTGCCCGACACGATCGAGTAGTACTGCGACGGCTCGATGAGCAGCTCGTTGCGCAGCCACTGCACGTAGCAGGCGGGGTCGCATTCCACGCGGCACGTCATACTAAGCGAGTTGGTAGTCACCAGCACGCCCTGGTAATGCGGCAGCCGGTCAATGAAGGTGGGCGTGGCTGACGAGATCGTACGGAGAGATGCCAGAGAGAGCGATAGAGAGGGAGAAATAGGCAGGGAAAATAGAACGGCTATTAGCGAGCTTGCGCCACGAACGATCGTCATGTTTCGTCGCCAGCGGTCCACCGATGAGGGCCTCTTACACCACGATCTTGATTTTTATAGATCATCATTATTGGGTATCATTTATGGATGATTAAAAACGAAATTTGACCGGAACACCGGCGTTACGGTGACAGCGCCCCAACGCCAAATAATAAAGGGCTAACCTACAGATAACAATAAATTAGAAATAGTATGTGTGAAAATATAAAATTCGTGGTTGTCAAGATTTCATTACCATATGGGGCAATTCTCTAACTAATTAATGTTTAAGTCATTACATAACTTTATTTATAATTAATATTTATTATTATTAATTATAAAATAGCATATGACATACACGTTGTTTATTTTCCACATAACATGAAAATTAACAGAAAATGTTTCATTGTTTCACTAGTAATTAAATTTTTTTATTGACCTATAGTTGTAAATGCGTCAACTGGCTTTGTGTAAGGCACCGGTACTAACCAATTTAACAACAATCAGCCTATATTTTTTTATCACTCGCGCACTTTATGCCTGTGCACTTCTGTGACACACCGTATACTCTCCTAACTGACGCTATGTAAAGCTCCCCCCGACTTGGCTTCATGTAAGGCACCGGTACTAACCAATTTAACAACAATCAGGCTGCATTCTTTTAACATAGAAGGTGTTCTGAACACGCCGAAATAGATAAGAAATTGACATTCTTTTAACACTCGCGCAATTATGTGACACACAGTATACTCTTCTAACTGACGCTATGTAAAGCTCCCCCCGACGTAGCTTCGTGTAAGGCACCGGTACTAACCAATTTAACAACAATCAGGCTGCACTCTTTTAACATAGAAGGTGTTCTGAACACGCCGAAATAGATAAGAAATTGACATTCTTTTAACACTCCAATTTAACAACAAATAGAATGTTGCTTTTTAACTCTCCAGTTTTCAGCCAATCGAGCCGACATTTATATCAAATTACTATAAAACAAATGTTCCAAACAAAATAGCCCCTTAGTAGTTAATATTGATTAAAAATTCACATTCATTAAGCAAAATATTTGGCCACGATGAAGGCTTAAACCAAAATGCGGGCGTATATTTAATAATATTATTGTGTATTGTATTATTGTTCAGAGTGAAAGGAAATAATCAATTTTTTAAGACAAATAAAATTTGTACGACTCGTCGTAGCCCAGTTGGTTTTACAACTGACTGTGGCTCGGCGGTCCCGGGTTCGATTTCCGGCGCGGGATTTCGAAAATTTCGATCCCGGGGTACTGGTTGTGATCCTCGCATAGTGCCTAAGCACCATAAGGGGACGTAACGCCTGTAGTGCGGTTGACTACAGTTGATTGGCATTTTTAAAAAAAAATAGCAATCCGGTCCGCTATATAGGTTTCTTTCTATAGAAGTTTGAACAGGTTTTCGAACAATCTGCGGCAACAAAGACTAGTTTGCTTTACGGATAGGTTATCAACGAGATAAAACCCACAAGGGACTACTCTGTGTAACTTGAACGAATCGCGCTATGAGGATGCCTGCCCTTTTATTTATTTGAACAATTCACTTGTTTCGATGTTTTTTTTAGAAGAGATTTTGTTTATCCAACTGTTCTGTATTTTGAAACTGCAATGTTTGCGGTCGAGCGAAGTAGAAACGATATTGACTAGCGTAGACATTAACTAAATTAAAAGTTTCCCGACATACACAAAGGCGGTGAAATAAAATAAATACTGCATGTGATCAGTTTTGTGACATTTAAATCATTTAAATTAGTTTTTCTGATTAGTTTGTTGCTTATAAAGGTACTTTTGTAACTTTAGGACGGTCTTGTGACGGAAATAGTTATACATGTAGTAAAAGCTGTTAATAACTGAAAAATTTCCAAACAAATATCCGCCACCAGATGAGCTAGAACATGGTGGGTGCGAATTGACGTAATGTGCAGCAACACATAACAAAATTATGATATATTCGTGTGTTTTTTTGTAAAGTACAAAAACAAAACAGTATCAATCTACATGTACATTGAACAATAAAGTTCTGTCCATGTAGGTGCGCCTTAATCCACATTTTTGTTGCATTTACAAGTTGTACAATTATTTCCCATGTTATGTGGGTTTCAAAATTCATTTCAAGCAGTTCATAATTGAAATGTATGTACATTTACCTGCGGAAGCATTTTTTAATTCCAATTTTCGAAAGACAAATGCTATTTTTATAGGCTTTTAACTAAACTATCTAGCTTTGTGTTTCATTTTGTAATCTTTCATCGCGTTCTTGGCAACGACTCGTCGTAGCCCAGTTGGTTTAGCGACTGACTGTGGGTTCAGCGGTCCCGGGTTCGATTCCCGGCGCGGGCTCTCGAAAATTTCGATCCCGGGGTACTGGTCATAAGCACCATGAGGGGGACGTAAAGCCTGTAGTGCGGTTGACTACAGTTGATTTTAAAAAATAAATATAATAAAACTCGTTTAGGTTAACAATAAATGCACTTTTCCAAAAATGAATGGAAACATAATTAACAATTCTAAAACCATAAACTACATTTATTTTCCAAACGTTATCAAAACGCGACTTGGGGTAATAATAATGCGGTGTCTGAATGGGAAACTATCCCAAGTTCAAAATGAACACGAATATGTCCATTAACATTTCAATCTAGAGAGAATTATAGAAACTAATTGCGGTGATGCCTACTTTCAATGTCGACGGCAAGTCACTGATTCGGTATGATGTCCCTATGATCATCGGGGAGCGTTGTTGGTAGTTAGAGTACACCATTAAAAAAAGTCTAGTTTTAATTTAGTTTCTCCGTATATATTTGATGAATAGACAGAACACCCGACGTTCGATGATCTCAGCTCAATAAGAAAGGCGAAAAAACTCCACTAAAGAGAGATGCGGCTAAAGACGTTGCAAACGTACAGACATCAATTTACCGGGAAATGCTATTTAAGCCCCAAACCAATTAAAGAAGTGGTAACGATTGACGAAGGGGGCGCGTCCTAGAGAAAGAGGGAGAGAGAACGTCTTAGGCAGTTTAGTCTAGATCAGTGCCAAAGACGTTCCCAGAAATAGGGAAAGGAGACTGAAAGAAAGAGAAGAAAGAAAAAACACCTACCGTGCACATCGATGTAGGTATCAGCTGACTTTCCTTCGCCAACGTCATTAACTCCCACACAACTGAAGTTGCCTTCTGTGCTTAAAGTCACCGGTTCAATGGTCCAATTTGCTGAAGTTACTTCTTTAATTAGGCGTTTTCCTCGCACCCACCTGAGCTTGAAAAGAAGTGGAAAAAATCAGTTGTGTCACAAATGCTAGCTCTCAGCCAATTTGCACTTTTCTCAAATAAGTTAGTATTTTCGAATTGAAAAAATTATGTTTTCCTGCCAGTAACAAAGTTCTCGAGATATTCACCCAGATTCTAGAAACACAAACGTGCCTCCTGAAGTAAGTTGTGTTGACCTAAAAATTTACGGCACTACGCGTTCGTGAGTTTTCGATGTAACGGTCAAAGAAATAAACAAACTTCAAATTTTTACATCACAACAATTTGAGGGCATCATTTTTGATTTTCTCGTCTAACTGTGAACCCCGCGAATAAATCAGCCACATGTGAGTCACACGTTGGATTGATTTATTATAAATCTTTGTTGTTTAAAAACGAGTAAGCAGAATATTCAGTATTGATATGTTGAATTTACGAAGCATTGAAATCGATAACTATATTACCTGTGCATTAACAATGATAAGATATATCAAGAACATCACCAAACTCCGTAAGAATTTTTCGAAAATACATCAGCAAGAAGTATATATATTCTAATTTCTAAATTAATTTCAGAATATTATAAAACTACGAAACTACGTTATTTCGTCGTCAACATGACCAAGTTAGAAAGTACTTTTGGAATCAGCATTTGTTGTGGAATTTCTCATAAACCATTGCTTAATCATTTTTTGACGTATATTAATGATCTTAAAAGGTTGAAGAGTATAGGAACCAAATTGGACCACTGGTTTATATAGTACGGAGTATAAGGGGATCGCTTTACCCCAGAGCACACAAAAGTAATTGATGAGATTTCTAAGGTTGTATCTAGATTGCTTTCCTAATTATGTGAGACGCGCTCGGTTTTTAAATGTAGGATCACTTATCCATCCATATATCCTCCTCTGTCAATATTGTCCCAGCTGAACTGCATTACGCCGCAACTACACTCGAAACCTCTCTCGCGCTTGTTGATCAACGATTGTTTTTGTATATCCCGTCGCGAGAGTTGGATCCGAATATGCCAACTTCAAAAGCTCCACTGTCTCCTTTATTTTACCACCGGTTTTCCTAATTGAATTTTTAAAGACTGCGACACCGCACCCACCCAGAAAGTACACGGCACCCGGTTTTAATAGACCGGAATGTGTCGAGAGGAAATTCGGGGGATGCGGCGGCACACAACAGACGGTACGCACCTCCAGGTTTTTGGTGAGGTGCGCCTGTGCATACAATATATATATATATAGAATGGCATTAAAATAATATAACCCTTAAAGAGGAATCGATGGAGAATGCGTTTGAATGCGGAGATGGTTGATTTACGAATCTCATTTGCCGAGAGAAGGAGTCTCTCGGGAATACGTCTAAATAAATTAATGCCTTTTCCCCCGTTGGTTGCGTGTGCATTCACACAAAGTTTACACCACCCCAAAAACCCATCTACCACCTCCAACAACGTTTAGCAACACCCGTGCTATGTGGAGCGTGCGCATACGGCATTATTGTGAACCGACAAAATGTTTTACTCTTACGCAACCACCTAATTAAGAAGCTGGCGCGCGAACACACATACACGAGGCTAATACAACCATCTTCTACGCAGATCCCGAGAATAACTCACTCTGAAGATGAAAGGGAGGTTGGAAAAAAGCAATCAAACTAGCAGTCATGAATTGATATGGATTTTCTTAAAACCATGCAGTGGTGCGTTTTTGCGCTGTACCCCTAACGCAATGTCACTTTCATCTAAAAAAATATAGGTTATTGTTAAGGAGGTCCATCAGCGTAATTTTGCCTAGCCAAGGTTTAGTACAAGCTACCTAGGTGTATCTGATATTATAAAGGTACGGATCCCACGCCACCGGTGCGTTTTATGAATTTCTCTTGCCCGAAACATTCCAGAGGAGACCTCGGGAGAGGTCGGGAATCGAACCCGCGTCACGGGCACAGACAGCGAACACCCTCACAACAGGAGACCCCCCTGAAACCTTCCCTTAAGTCCTTATATTGTAAATTAAAAATCATATTTCGTTGACTATGTGAGGTGTATCACTAGGCCACCCACATTTTGGCCATTTCCCAAATCCACCGCTTGAATTAAGGGTGGCCAACGCTTTATCATCTCACCTATACGATTTATATATACCAAACCCGATCAAAAACCCCATTTCTACCTATTGCATTATTGGGGTTCATCTTCGGAAACTCTACAGAGTATAATAACATTTCCCCTCTTTCGGCGCATTTACTAGGCGGGCGTCAAGTCTTTTTTTATATTTATCCCCAAGTTTTGCGCCACTAACTCAAGTTTACGTCTACCGAGAAAATCAATTAAACCGGGGGAGTTTTCTGTTCATAGAAAAGCTACTAGTCATAACGGGTGGGCCACGTCTGTCTATAAACATGTATACAATTATTGAATAGGTAGGTAGTATACACGGCACGGAGCATACCGTTTTGGACGACGACGCGAGCGCAACTATCCCCAAATAGCGGCGACCAAGTTATCTCTGCCCGGCGTTTGCGGTATGTCTGGCTTTCAACTTGGCAAGCACGTAACCCCATACTTAAGTTAAACTTAAGCACTCCTTGGCATCAATAAAATGCTAATGTCCTTCGACCGAGCGCAAACAGGCTTATGTCCGCCTTCGCGGTTGGCCGCTGACAAGCGTAGTCGACGGCAGCGACACTTGCGGTCAATGGCCATTCTACGTGTGAGACACTTTCGTGCGTGAAACAAGATGTTCATCCTATCGGATAATTAAAACACTTAAACTATGGTGTCAAGCGGTAGATCACAGTTATTCGACCAAATATTTGGTTGAACTGGTAGATCAATTGTTGGAGAATATGTATTGATATTTGTTCACACAGTACAAAGATTTAAATTTTTTTAATGATTTGTTTCTAAGGTTTAAACTAAACGTCAAGGTGGTGGTTCTAGATTGAGAGCTGACCACAATGCCACGCCATAGACGGCAACGATATCCGCTTATAGCAGGGGTTTTCGCTATAAATAGTGCGGTGTCCTGACGTTGTATTTCGGGTAAAGAGGACAAACCGTCGTTACCCCAGCTCGGCTCGTGCGTCTGTGAATAATTAATTAGACGTAGGCACACCCCCTCCTCCTTCCTTCGTCGTCTTGCATACTTTTGATCGGATTTGGGTTTGCGCAATTAACCGCAAGATGTCGCATTAGCACGTTCGAGTTGGTCCGCGCGCGCATGGCGTGGACAGCAGCATGGTCGTTCGGCCTGTATGTGTATCGCTGAGTAAACAAATTTTGGTTCAACCGATATCGGGTACTTGGCACGTTTGGCTATATTCTGTAAAGTCATAAATTGTTTTCGGAATAGTTGGAGCTTGACTGATACTCTCTGTGCGGTTTTTTAGTTGCTGAAAATGGCGCTAAAAATTAGTGTTTTAACAATGTGAGATGATCAAACTCACTAATAAAAATGTTTCTAACAAAATAAGCAAGATTCCCTGATCATTAATTAAATAAGTCAATGCACTTTCGTAATATTGTCAAAAACCAATTTTAATTAACCCTGTTGATGTTAACCAGTAGATGGTACTCGTAATTAGGTGATATGATTTAAAAAACGTTCGTGAATAAAACTGCATCTATATAAAACAACAATGTGTCTTTGAAATTAGCGATTCTCATTAGTTTTGATAAAACATGCATCTTGTAGTGTTTCATCCACTAATAACATATTATATTGGACACATTTCGTAAAATTTTCGTGTGCTCTACGGAATAGGGCTGAATCTGACATCACATCTTGAAATGCAGTGACGTATAGAACTAGAGAACAATTCCCTATATATTTTTTCGTCCCATTGTCCTGGACGTTTCCTTAGCCAACAGAAGAGAGCAGATAACGCCTTTGTGTTGGCGCGGTTTTAAAGTTTGCCTCGGACGAGGTTTTCAAATGGCCCTGCTAAAATTTATGATCGTTTTATATCTGGCTCGGCCTTTCCTTCCCTTCTGACATTTAATGCGGTTCAGGGCTGGTGCACATAATATGCATAAACCCTGAGCGCCCGGTTACAAATCAATTGTGCCACCATGTCAAGGCCAGTTCAAGGGGATGTGTTTAGTTTTAACTTGCTAGAAATATTTTATAGTGGACTTCTAAATACAGCAATCAGTTTTTAAAAAAGTATATTTATCTGTAGCTATATATTGTAACATAATTCAATTTGATTTATGATATTGCGCCAAGGATCATCACCAACAAGTAACCTGTTAACTTCTGGGGCATTATGCATTGTTTAAAAACGTTTGTCATCATGTGAAAAAACGGTATGAAATTTACTCAACTTGATGAATCAGTTAACAACATATTCTGTACAAGTACTTCAATGGTATAATGACATTTAAAAGAAGAAGCAAATTTGTATAATACTTTGTCCAAAAAATATGTTAGAGCATCTCTAAATATAGAATGTGGTGCAGAGGGTGTGCGACGCGAAAAACGTTTTCGAGAAGAGAAAAAAGCCATTTCGAAAAGTGATTCAATAGTCGAAATGAGTTTTCATAGGTGTTGAATGTCAAGCAACGGTTTTGTTTGATCGAGAATAATCTTGGAATGGGACAGAAAAGAAAATATTGGGATATCGCGTTACACGGCGTGAGCTACATCTCTGCTGGGGGTGGCGTGGTGGTTGAGTGTGCAGACATGCTCTCTCTCATATGAATGTGGCCACAAATCCTTTTGAGCATGCAACAAAAGAATTCAGGATGTTTCCACTATGGCGTCATCCTCCTGAGTCCCTATAGCTTTAATAATATGTTTATTAAATGTATATTATTTGCCCACTTTGGAAAATAAATACAATAATAACATTTAAGTTTTCGAAAATTGACACATGCTGTCACAGATTCAGCTTGCGTTAGGTTTGTAATGCTCTGAAATCGAAGGTAACATATACAAAATAAAATAGTAGTAAGCATGGTAAATACGCATGGAAGTCGTTGGAAATTTGATCCGAATGTGTTCGTCGCAGTCAATCTTCGCATGCAATGTGCGCCCGAATGTATTCAAATCGTAGGCTTAGCAGGTTTCTATGTCCATCAAGGTTTAAGCGAAGGTATCCGGAGGATATCTGTATTTATATACGGTTAGTTCCTATTCCGGGAGGAGCCCCATCCCCCTTCACCACCGTCTCTCTTCCCTTCGCCACACAGAATAATAGTGGCTTATTTGCGCACTATCTCTTTCTCTTCCTCTTCTCTTCTTAGCGCCTTCACCCCGTTTTATAGCTTCATACCAAGTCATCTCCAACCCGCATATCCAAACCACCAAGCTCTTCCTGCCTTTCCCCAACGTCTGCGAATAGCGACCGAAGAAAAGAGATATATTGGAATAGCTCTCTCTATATATATATCGGCTTTCAAACAGCCCCCTTTCCCTTATTCTCTCACTCTATTTTTCTGCTCCTATATAGATATAAAATGTTTTTCTTCCGTTCATGTGGAGGAATTTGTATCGCTTTAATAACTTGTATTTTAAGAATGGCGAATTTCCTTTCCGTTTTTAAATCCGTCTTCTACTCTGCTGTGGGAGGTTTATATACTGTATATATTTAGGCTTATCGGCCACTAGTAAATAGAAGGAGGTTCTCTTTCGCCCACCCTTCTAACACACGCACACTTAAAAAGTCCCGGCTTTTATGTAAGCAATATGCTTTTACGATTATCATAAATACGTTGGCCTATTTTTGTATTACGGACTTGCAGCATATCAATCCCCGTATTGATATGTATAGGCACCGATAAACGCTAGACTCGTAAGATGCCCCCCATTGAACGCTCGTTTAAATATATTTAGAATGAGGAACGTACTTGGGCGCCTTTTTGGAGTTTTTATATGTCAGAAAATATAAAAAAGAAGTGTGGGAATATATTGGACAGTCGTGATTGGTTCTGGGTTCGTTGGGCGCAAACCTATTGAAGTCAGAGTGGCAAAAGGCATAGCGCACAGGAGTCCTATTCGTTAACCTTCGTCAGTAAAGATGATGGCTTGGTTTCGGGGGTTGCTTAGGCCGCACATTTATTTCTGAACGTAACCTTTCCATTTATTAAAAAAATTGAACTTTCTATGTAGTGGTTCCTTGAACGTAGCGAATACGTAGCGACATACTACTTATACGAAATAAGATTGTGGTGCAGTTTCTGTATATGAAATCGTATAGTTTTCTAACAATTTATTTTGAAATAATTCCAAATATTGAATAACATATTTTGTTTTCCATTTCGGCCAGCATTGGAACCAGTCGCCTCAAGGCAATAAACATTTTGTGAGTCGATACAAAATGGAATCCTTTCAATGGTCATTTTCATTTGCATAACTTCATATTCAATTGATACACGAGTTTTCTTTTCATAAAATATGTTTTACTCGTTTTCTAGTAAACAATAGATTTCACTTCGGCTCTTTTTGGATGATGTTTATAGTGTATATCGTTACGGAAAACATTCGTTTACGTTGTACACTGCGAATAAGATTCGTCCTGTGGGCGACGGGATCTTATATCTATACGCCACATCTCCAATTTCATATTTTATTATTTCTCGTAGAGCCCCAAAATGTTTTTTTACACGAGTCTATTTGCCGAGGCTTTATCAAGCGTTCTCAACAGATAAAATGCAAGTAGATTTAGCACATCGTAAAGTGTGTATCGATAAGGTCATATTTTCACATGAATGCCGTGTCGAATGGGTGGGGGATAACTGTAACATATGTAATGTGGCATGTTTTACATTCCAAAAGAACCAATAATATTTGAGGACCGCATTCACGAACGACATCACACCAACGTTACTTTTTTTCTTATCATCCAGCATGCCAAAGTGCAATATTTGGGGATGCATGCCATGAAAATGTAGCAATCATTTCCTTTGTTGTCATTGCAGAGTATTATGTGAACCAAATAGGAACAACCATATCCTTATTGTGTTTGAACCGTACCAAAATTGTTGTCCTCCAATTACACAATTAAAACAAGTGTTGGTGTCAGATTCTAATAACACGTTTGTCAATTAACACTGATATTTAAGGAACAAGTCTCACTGTATGATGGACCAGCAATTCCAGCGTTAAATTAAATAATTTATTTTACAATAAAAATGTTATTTTCTAAATTTCGTTTAGTAGCATGGAATCTATTTTAGTGTTGTTTCATCATACGAGTAATATACGGTGCATTAATCAAAAATTGAAAAATGAATTAAATATAAGTTCAATTGACAATTAATAAATTTTGTGATCGTGTTTTTTACAATTTCTGAATTCACCAATGCTTTATTTATCATCAGACAGGTGTGGTTACAATTTTTTTATTAGGGCTACAGTAAATCATATACTGATGCTATCATGTATTGATGCAATTTCCGTTCAGCCACCTTGCTTAATCTACTGTATTTTTGAGACGTTCAATGGTGGCATTCAGACACTAGTTAAGTAGGACTAAGCGGATTTGCTAATAACTGGGGAGCCCCTATAGGGAAGTGTAAGACGTGGAAAGGACAATGTACATACGCATATCGCATGGTAATCCGACTTGTTTTCTGACGCCGAGCATGCACATAATGTCTTCTGCTTAGCAACTTGCATAAACAAGATTTCACCAACGGTCTGTATTCGTAGATCTCATTTTTCTCCTCTCTCTCTCTTACAGTGCAGTCGTGTTATTGAAACTATAAATATTAAGTAGGCTCTCGTTGAATACATAATGTGTCATATTAAATATGTATTCGCAATTTCCGTCTATGCTGACTGTACTCGGGTCTATCAACGAATTACCACAAATGGGGGAGTCTAGTTTTTTGTTTGATAAATGACTTTGTCGTTTATCTCACCATAAATGGATTGGATTAGCTAATTAAAAACTACTTTCCGGTATCGCCGAGTTTATTCTTTGATGTAAAATTAATTAGAAGGTAGCGTTTAAAAAATGCTTTAGATCTTACATTGACGACCGTTTAGTGACACAAATTAACAATGTATAGTATTGGTAATTCACCGTAATTTTCGGTATTCTATGATGATTGCGGCATCCTCTGCTAGGATTTGATTCATTCAGAACGCGTTAAAGGGGTGTCCAAGTAAAGTTAAGTCAGTGACCTACTTTTCCTTGGTCATATCCTTGCTTGAATACTGCAGTTCAATTTGGGATCCTCATCATGTGGGGCTTTTCAGGGAGTTTGAAATGGTCCAGCTGACAGATTTGTTAGCTGTCGATTTGGTCGACAGACATGATGTCAATATTGTGATGGAAATCGTTGGAAGATCGGAGAAAAGAGATCGTCGTTGGGTTGTTGGTTCGCATTGTGAAGAGAGATTGCAATATCAATGTTGGGATCCACATTAGATGGGACCACATTCTTTCTTTCTACATAAACACGGTTACTATGACTAGTGTATCGGCATTTCAGTTCTTTTGATAAAAGACCAGAACCACGCCATCTAGTGAGAGTAGGATAAACGAATAGTAGATCCGAGTTTTATTTGAAAATTTAATATCGCTGTATTAAGATATATGTGCGGTGTTTCTATTTTCTGGGCTGGCGTATTTATTGCTGTACGAGCTGTGCGTCATTTTCACTGTGCAGTTTTTTTCTTCTGTCGTTGCCTTTACGCCTACAATGACAACCCGATCTTTAATATCTGTTTCTGCGCGGCGACAACACATCAATTCTCCTTCGAAATTGTCGTAGCCTCAATTTCGTCAAATCCCGGCCTACCACCAGACACACATACACATTCAGTAGTAGACATAATTAATAATTATTGTTGGAGGCATTCTTTTATAAGACAGCGCTATACGAGTATGAAAACGTATGTTAGCAAAGGCAGGTTGCTTGCTAGACGTCTCGTAAGATTTACCGGCGTACGAAAAAGGGTTTGGCTAACCGCGAAAATACAAGCGCAGAATTGCAGTCGTGCAGAAGTGAATTTGCGAATTTATGAAACTAAATATTAATAATCAAATATATTACGTTCATGATGAAAATGTATTTGCTACTTTCTTAAATAATCTAGCACATGCGTACAGTAAACTAAACAAATATGATTGCTTTCAATATGACAAACCAAATATGAAAATTTATATCCTTCAGTTGAACAGAAACAAAGTATAATTATTACATGTATTGCTTATGATAAGGACATTACAATTTGTTTTGTGATGCTTTCCCTGGCACAAATGCACTTCCATTGAATACCTCAATTTTTATCACGGTTTCTTTCTCTGAATTTTTCTTCACTGCTTTGTCCTGATCAATATTCATCCATATTAATCAGAACAAAGCAACTGATATTTCAAGTGCCGTTTTTTAGGTTTCTTTCTCTTTGTTTGATATGAACTGTAAACTAACTGACGATTGCAACGTCTACTAATATAGGGATTGTGTAGATGAAAAATATTGTAATTGGGCCTCTTTAGTCATTTCTTTTCAGGAATATCTACTTTACTAGCAAATACCTACTTTAGCAGTGCTTATCCACTAAAGAACAAAATAGTTAGGATTGAGTCGTTTTTAAAATATTAAATATTCTAGAACGACAGTATCTAACTCAAATTCAGTCTACTGGGAGTACTCCCGCTCTAGTTTTCCTTGTGAGAGGGCTCACTTTCCAGTTTCAAAGCGAGGAGTAACGGTTTCTTCGCTTGGGGGAAAAAGTACTGTTTGCAATGATCATTTTTATAGTGGATTTATGATTATTTATACCGTGAAACCGTAATGGAAAATAGCACACAAAACGACGCATCTTTGCATCGGCCTCTTGCGGATTCCAATGGGAGGGAACTGAGGGAATGCATGACCGAGCCAAGATGGAACATAATTAGAGCGATGCCTGCGCTTAGAATATAAGTTGTAATCTTTTATGTGCCTATTAAATTCTATTTTCCTCGTTTTTTATTACGTTGGCCATCTCATGCAGTCAAATTTGCTAAAGCATACGTGGAAGAAAAAAGTTACAGTTAAAGACGCGTTCAAAAATCCTTATATTCATGGTTTTATCCGGAAATTTTTTCATCCGCCCTCAGTGCGCGAGTCTCCTGAATAGGGATCCACTCTAGTTCCTCTAAAAAAATGCCAAGATATTTTGCTTCATTATGCGAACTTGTTTACTGTGCAGTTGACAATGAAACTGCAACCAGCCTTAACAATTTGTATGAGGATAGCAAAAAATCATACTTCGTGCATAACGTGTGCACTAAACCACGATAACTTAAAAAACGTAAGTCTACAAAAATAATTAAGGATTATTGTCGTATATAAAATGTTACATTGGATGTGATATATGAAGCACATTTACGAGTAGAAAGCTTAGAATTTGAACCGTCCTTTCATGTGATGCAGGCTATCTGGCTACTTTAAAGATAGTGGAACTAGGGCCATAGTGGTAGGAGACAACTTTATATTATGAAAAGTATTGGCAGGATGACTGACAAGATCAAAGTTAAAGTCCAACTTTAACTTGGATTTCTTTTGTCTTCTGGAAATATGTTTCTGTTCCTTTCTGTGCCAACTGCATTGAATAAAATAATAATAATAATAAACTATGATGCATTTCGGGATAAACATACTGCACTTTCACTTCAGAATCAAAATATACCTAAACAAGATGCGTATTATTTTTAATCGACACATAAATACTCTTAGGTTGCAGATACCACAAATAATTAGACATTTTTTGGAATTGCAGATTGAGAAAAGCAGAAATTAACACTCACTATTGAACAATTTTACGAAAATGTTCAATTAAATGTATGTTTACTCCCAAAAATGTATTGCACTTTTTTTAATATTATGTTTAAATAGTAAATGTTTTTTTTCAATATCGTAAACGTTTGGCAATTAACTCATCTGAGCATGCTTTCGGCATTTTGCCCTGGAAACGTAGACACTTCGCACCCCACAAACGTAAGGGCTGATGAAGGACATACTGAGTCAACATGTCGCCAGGTGGAGCTATTTGTTTATGCGTTTTTACGTCAAAGTTTGAGGCGAATTTTGTTATGGCTCACCTAAAGGCCTACAGTTAGCGGGGCCACAGTTAAAATTAATTCTAGTTGAGCTCCGTTTACACGTATTTATGCTATCCCGCTGAATGCACCCTTCCCTCTTGTTTATATTATTTCGTTGATGCGTACCACTTATTTATATTTATGTTACCCACTCCCCATATCTTGACCTTCGGATTCATCCTATGGCAGGGTTTTCATCTCTCCTCCTCCACAACCACCACCACCACCACCATAGACCTTTAATGGCCTATTTGCATATGTATTCTGCCCTATTACTCGAGACATCATTATTCCCGGCGTTGCGGAGACGTGTGTTCCCCCATGAAGCTCTGTCGCCCCCCCATTCCCATTGCGGGACCCCCGCGCTCGACAGACAAACATACTGGCATTGGAAATGTCCAATTATCCGCTTTACAAGTTTAATGACACACACGCATCGGGAGCATGCCGAGCGAGAGGACGAGTGAAAGGCGAGCGAAGGGCCGTGTCAATTTGCCGCCTGGTTTTCCAGCGAGGATCTTTTGATCTCCGACCTCCATCACGGTTTTCATATTCGCATTAACAACGTCATTACATCTTGTGGGGGTCTGTTGCCGACTTCCTGTTGTGCCCATACGTCCTCGTGAGCCCTCCCTCAGCCACACTCTTCACCAACCATTTTCCCAACCATTTCAGGAATTTCTAAAATATTGTACGGAAGATCTTTTCAACTCTCATAACTAAATAGTCGAAATATTGAAACTCATATATGTATACATCATCTGCGTATCACAGCTAATGGTGCGTTATCGCGTTCCAGACAATCAGTTGTTGTAAATTGATCGTCGGAACTACGTCCCCATACATATATGTATCCATCTATGTAAGAATATATCAGCAATACATGTAGTTGTCATTGGATAATTGCCTAATAAGCGTTTCAAGTGTTTCTAACAGAAAATGGAGATTGTTGTGGCTAAACATCTTTATCAAAGACGATTGCAACCCGCAAGGTCTTATGAGAGTGCTGATTCGCTCATTGCAGGTCACTCAAATTGTTATGGAGGAATTTGCAAGTGCGTAGGGTCGAGGTCGGTTCCTGACTATCCTGCAATAATGAGGAACCGTTTTACTACGTTATCGTTATGCCCAAACCACGTAGAGACATAACCGTGCATTAAAATCAACGAGGCATCACATTTGTCCCAATATACATGTAGTTTTTGCCTGTACCAGATGAATTCATCTTTCGCACGTATCACATATTTGAGTCACGTAGCATATACATGCACTAGTGTATGAGTGACGTCGGATTTAATCCCAGACACAACAACGAATATGCGAATCACAAATGATATTTTTTATCAGTAACGGCGGTTGGAACAATCTTAACCACTTCTCTTTGCCAATCCGTCCTCCAATCCGGTAAGTCAAGTGGGATAAATGTATCAACTACTGATGTAATCCGAACCGGTATCGGAATTCATTTAACCTACATCTGAAAATCATCGGGACTGTAAATTTTTGTGTCACCTCAGGGGTCCTTACCAAATTCAGTGTACGAGTATATTCATTAAATTCGGACAAACGAGATCGCAATCTTAATCTTATGTTACATGTTCACATTCATCTGGACGTTATCAGATCCGAAACATTCTGATTCCTAATGGATAGATGTCGGTGGTGCTTACACAAAACAAGATAGACTCACGAGACAATTCCTAATAGCAGCATCAGGTAGCAAAATATGTAAATAAGTAGAACGCGCTAGGGTACTCGTATCTCGTATCTGGGAACGTTTCGAGACTACCCGTTTTCCGACTGCGTTCAGCGAAGTGTCTGTTGTTGGTCGCGCTCCTTTCTTCCAAGACTAATTTTCATAAAACTGAAAAGGCGAGCTTGCGGAACTGAGATTGTCGCTGGCAAATTCCACTCAGTTGTGCGACTTGAACCCTCGCAATTCCCGGGCTTAACCTTGAATTTTGTCTGTGGATTTGCGGTAGACGCGGAAGATTTGCTTTATGGCCGCCACCCGCCCGCGAGTCTAGTGCACATAGAAGATAAAGCTGTTTTAATGCGATCCTTCCAGCATGTAACCTAATTGGAAGCAACCTTGTGCCAAAACGCCTCTGACTTCGGTCACCATGACAACGCGCATTTTTATCAGACGCCCGTGCATCTTTCTCTCTGTGTATGTGTGAGTTGGCAAGGAAAGGATGCGAGGCGAGGCGGGGGCTAGGCCAGCGGTTAAGCTAGTACGTGCGAGTGTGTGTGTGGGGGGAGGGGGTCTAGGGTTTGTTCTCCGGGACACAAGCAGAGAGAGAGTCTAAAGCGGAGAAAGGAGAATGACGGTGGCGGTAGTTGCTAGTAGTTGTAGCAGCAGTGGTGGAGAAAGGGAAATATTGGGCGAGGCGAAGCGCGGCACAAAAGAAAAAGAATTAGTGTCGACTTAATTATCTGTCGGGCGCTCGTGCGCCAGTTTCTTCTTACTCGTTCGCTGGCGCCCCTCTGCTTCCATCTGTCACGCCAGGTTTGCTTTGCCTGCTTTTTGAAATTCAACGCTTTTGACACGCCGATGCGCGTTCTGAATAGAGGGGGAGGTTGGGTGTAGCAAGCCGGGTTCTCGTATTGGTCGGCTGACGCCTCTTCTTGAATGTGATTCAATGAAGACGCTAAAACGTTTTCAATGACGCGCTCTCTCTCAATAAAAAAGCGTGTTCAAGAGGTGGTGGTGGTGGTGATGCAGTATTTGTCTTGACTTCGTTTTCCTGCGCTGTTACCTACTGTGACTTAGCTTGTTTGAACAATTGTCACCAATAATATGAACTAATTTGCAAACAAACTGAGTAAAGGTTTCAGTATGCATTGATACTTGAAAAATAAAATCCATTTTTAAGTGTTAAAAGCCCACAAGCATCATTACCTCGTATTATTATTATTATAATCATCACCATAATCTTATCAACTATTACACTTTTTCTTTGGTAGAAATATTAAGATAAACATCAAATAATAAAATCAATCTCGTATAAATTATTGGAGTGAGGAATAAATGTAGATTGTTTAATTTAATTCATCGTAGCGTATTTCACTACAGGATTTGCTGTACCCTCTTGTGGCTTAGGCACTATGGGGGGAATACGTTGATGGAATGAATAATTAAATTCCGGAGAACTATAAATGTAAAAAAACATAAAATTAGATTGATATAAAATATAGAACACAGTTCCGTTTTTCAGGAATGAGTTTGAAGTTTGCAAGTGGTTTTTATGAATATCAGGTTTGACGTTTTCTTCTCTGTAAGAAAAATTGCTGATTTCATGTGCAGCCTCCTAGCATGTGTTTGGCGTACTACGTGATTGCCCGCATACGCGGGGCAGCTAAACATTTGGCTCAAATTGGACTATGCTTTTACATTAGGCTCATTGATTGTTCGCACGAGCGTATAATCATCCTAATCATTTATTGATCTTCCCTCTGCTTTAGGAACGATATTTCTATTGATCTTGAATTGTTTGAAGAGCGATACAAATTGGGATTTAATGGGTTCATGTATAGTTGCGCCTATTGTAATTGTTTCCAAGTCAAGCTTTGTCAAACCCAGCCTTGAGCGGGAAATGCAAGCACATTATTGGCTTCATGAGGAGACTGAGACGAAATTAGAACAGCACTATTAGTTCACATAATTTGATATTGTGAGTGATTTTTAAATATCCGGCAATCGACGGACGCTCATGACGCCGAGCAGAATCGTTATCAGGATCGATCGCAGGTTCTCAAGAGGACACGCGTAACCGTGACGTGGTCTCAGCTTCCACGTACAATGGGGGGTAGTTGAAGGAGTGGGAGGGGGATGGGACAGACGACGATGACAACACGACGACGTCATCGCCAAGTCGACTCGACGGACTCGACTTCTGCTCGACTGCTTCGCGCCCCGATACAAATTGGATGCAATGAAGTTTAATTAAGGCGTCTGCGTGGCGATGTGGGCGACCGAGATTTTTCCACGCGGAGCGCCCTGTAGTGTATATACGCGTCCGCAGTGGTGCCGGGGTTGAGTTGTGCGAGGGCGACGGGGAATATATTAGATCCTTCCCTCAAGGGCGCCCAATTTTGCTTAGCAGCGCTAAGTATGACCTCAAATCGCGAGAAGAATTTAACCGCGCGATGCCATCCGCGTTGAGGTCTCTGTTTTCCCCGGGACCGACACGACGAGAAAATGCCGGTTTCCGTGCATGACCTACGATTATTGGGGTGATCGAACATCCTCTTGTGTCCCAGTGCGAATTCTTATAATTATCTACTGATAGACAACTCCAGCCTTTTCGCTCTCTCTATGTGTTAAAGAGGTTCACCAGCGCCTCCGTCTTAAAATCCTTTTGTGCTTTCATGAGTATCCTAATTACATACCTTCTCACCATTTGGAAAGTAGTTTTATATGGAGAGTAATTTTATATGGAGAGTAATTTTATATGGAGAGTAATTTTATATGGAGAGTAATTTTATATGGAGAGTAATTTTACATGGAGAGTAATTTTACATGGAGAGTAATTTTACATGGAGAGTAATTTTACATGGAGAGTAATTTTTCATGGAGAGTAATTTTTCATGGAGAGTAATTTTATATGGAGAGTAATACATTTTATTAACTAAATAAAATACACCATCTATTTGGCGATGTTAATAACTTAGTTGAACGTTATTATTGGGCATTTTTTCAAATGGTAAAAACAGCACAGTTCAGAGAATTTGTTTTAGAATGTTTATCCAAATGAAGATAATCATTAAATTTTTATAGTGACAAACGAAGGGGGTACAGTGAGTATTTAAATTAATTCGTTGATGGACGAAATTTCGCTTATGTTGAGCAAATAGTTATGTTAAGTTTAGCTTTATTTTTATTTTCTGGATTGAATAAACGATAGCTCGCGCAAAGAATATCGTCGTACCACAACTGGGCGTCATTGCAACCGGACTGAGTTGCAAAACGACCCGACTGTACGACCCGACGTGGCGCAGTTGGTTTATGACGGACTGCGGTTCGGCGGTCCCGGGTTCGATTCCCGGCGCGGGCTTTGGCTCGGG
>JAQGBY010001327.1:0-30375 GCA_034698785.1 Mycogona germanica
CAAAACACGCTGGTACCCCCGAAATGGCAAATTGTAAAGCAACAGAGTGTTGTGTGATTGCCCTACACGGGGCAGCACTGTAACTGACATGAAATTGATGCTTCTCTAGCAAAACACGCTGGCACCCCCGAAATGGCAAATTGTAAAGCAACAGAGTGTAGTGTGATAAAATAGCCGGTAAATTTAAACAAATAATTTTTTATTTCATTGGTGGTTACTGTAAACCCAGGCAAAGCCGGGAACCCTTCTTGTAATACTATAACCAATCATAGCAATGATTTCAGCCGGACCCCGAATTTTGCTTGTAATAAAATTAGAATGATTGTCGATGCGAATCGTTCTCACGCCAATTTTGCCTCTTGTGCGTTTTATTTTGTGCAGGGGGACAACCACCTCGCTCGCCCACGCCTCATTAAACGTATGCACAGACGCGATATAGTTTAAAATCTCATTTGAGGGGGGGAGTGCACGGGAGAGAAGGGGTGGCGAAAATTATTGTTGTTATTATACGAGCATCACAAATTAAAGATTACTGCTGATGGAGTCACGTTTACGAGCGAAGCTGTCTAAGGGGGTGGGGTTGTTTCTGGGGTGCAATGGGTTGGGGGTGGAGAGCAAACGGTCGTGTGGGGTTGGTAGGGTTAGACTTGAGGAGAGTCTGGGGACGGGGTTGGTTGGAATAAAAGGGGGGGGGGGTCGGTGTGTGTGTGTGTGTCACCCTGTCTGGCTCTGCAATATCGTCTTTCTTGATTTTATATAGTCTACGGTCGCGCTTCAATATCGGTCCGCATATACAGTGTCGATCGTCTTCTGCGAAGGACTGAGCGTTGAATTCTGTGGCAATTCTGGAAATGGACATACCAGATTGGCGTATCCGTAATAGGAGATACTACTAGTCTTGGATGTCGACGCGACAAATGGACGGGTTGATAATATTGTGTTCGCAGTGCAACACCTGTTTCACTCGCCGTACTTATGAACGTAACTAGTGCTGTTGTATTTGTTTGGTTATCGACAACTTTACTTGTCCCACCGTTTCTGGTAAAGGTAAACGCTCTAGAATGTTCAATTTGACCATGGGGAATTGCTATCATTCCACATTGGGGTTTTTTTTTACGTTGCAATGTGCAGTAGTTGCACACGTACATGTACTACTGTATATGGGGGAGCAGGGTTGAATCGTCATCAACTATTGTGAAGTTCGTTATCAACTGTCAAGTCTGGAAACGACCAAACCCTGAAAAATTGCATTTGCCGTGAGACTGAGTTACTCCGCGTTTCAAAGGCTGTTAACAATTAATGAATCGTTGACGATGCATTAAAATTGTTTAACTAACAAATTGTAACTAATTGTTGTCCAACAAAAATGCACTATTTAGCCACCTGCTGTACTGTGTAACGGAGGAGTCAAAACAAAATACGACAGATTTTAGTTTTCATACTAGGCATTTGTTTGTGCATGGTCCCGTCCCTAATCGGAGGTACAGGGGCAAATTAAATTTGTTTTAACATTCGACCATTCTTCGAACGCCCCCCTCTCTTGAATTAGATTGGCTCTGCTTCACTTGGCTGCCTAACGCGAGGACCGCCGATTATGCCACACATCGTCAGCGACAATGAAACGTGCCAGCAGCCCCTTTATAATTTCTCTGCAATCGCTTGCCTATGAATTATGGCTGCGGATTTAAATTGCCTCCAATCCTTAATGACTTTTTTATGCATATTGTATAAACAGACTGGGCGAATCGCTTCAGCTTCCCCCCCCCCTCCTCCTCCTCCCAACACACCTCTCGCCCTCAACCCTCCTTCCGCTCCGACCCTCCAGTTCTACCTACCTTAACCTATCGGGCCACGACGACATCATCATAGGGCCTATATAAAATTGTCCTCTCATATTTTTATTCTTCATATAAAATCACCACCCACAATGTCCCGCATATAAACGTTATGCGAAACTGTTTTGCCGAAGCGCCGTCTGGTGAACATCAATGAAAGATTGACTCAACTCACACTCGAGTCACCTGGCACGCCACACCCTACCGGAAAACCTATTTTTGGGGCCAATTTCTGAAAACCTGGTGTGTTGAGATAGATCACCAAATAGTTGTCACCACGGTACTCTAGTCGTGGAGTTAAGATTAGGGGAGTGGTACAAGATACTGCCCTCCCCCATTCCATCATTTCACCCCTTGCAATTACTGGATATGATAAATTGGACAAGGTTATATGGTTATCTGCCTATCCGGTTGTTCCATATAATCTGGTTCAGAAATACCTGTCGTGTTCTCTTTCTCCTACTGGTTGATCTCTCTCTGGCTCTCGGTCATGACGATTGTTTTTGTTTATTGTTGTTCGCCCACAGCACCTCCTCCGCCGTGTTTCTACACATACACACACACGTATGCAGATACGGTATATCCACGTTCATGTACATTTTTATACGTTTTTTATTGCTCCGCTGCATATATTTATATTTTGTAGTTTTATTATTGCTGGTGCGACGCGAGCATTTTATGCACGCTGCGAGAATTGAAGGGGGGAAATTTTTTAATGGTCGTTGCTCGTTTTATGGCCTCCGCGTACATGTATACTTTATAAATGCTGATGTGAGTGCGTAATACTGTACTATGTTTGTGTGCCGGTGGCGGTGGAGTTCCTAGCGGGTCTCATTGTCTCGTGTCCGCTACCCCACCCCACTCTGCGGAATCGTAGAAGTGGTTTGCTGGCGGCCGTGGAGACGTGGCCGGGCCCCGACCCCTGGTGGTGATTTGAATTATAAGTCTGGCTCACGGCGACCTGCGGTGTTTTTAAACCACCTCTGATGGTTCGTTGTTTGATTCGAATTGCGCTCGGATGTCTTTCGACGGTATCAAAACTGTTGTTTATCTGTGCATTCAAATGATACGCTCGTAAAATCGGTGCATAAATTGGCTTTAAATGTATGTCTGGGGTGGTTTTTTTATTATTGGTGCCGTGGCGAATGTTGAGCGAACTATGTTGTTTTCCTTCGAGCTCTCGTGTTTTGATTTCCTTCCCCTATCTGAAAAAAAACAACATAAAAATAAGAGTAATTTGCAACAAACTCCAGGAAGTTCACTGATTATAGTAACGAGTAATTGCTGTATTTGATGTAGTTGTTGTTTTTGATTGTAGTTTGATTTTTTGCTGCCTAATGTTGTTTTTCAAAGGATCAGCAATTGCTAGACGAATCCTTCGAAGCAACGTGTCAAAAATGTATTTCGTAAAAGCTAACGGCTATTTTCTTTTATTGTTGTTTAATTGTTTTGACCTAGAAGCAGTGCTGCCGTTGTTTCAATTTAGACGGCAGTACAATTTTAGGAAATAATTCTTAATTTTTTGCTCTTACCAATCTTATCGTGCTAACTGCTAACTCATTTGTTGTTTGGCTGAAGTGGGTCATTCGAGTGGCAAGGTATTGGCCGTTTGCGTCACTGTCACAGACGATTGTAACTATGATAGCACACTGGTTGGCGCTTGGCTACGGTTGTGGTGAAGCAAGAGCCCCTGGTGGCGACAAATATCAATGGCTGGTGACGAGCCCAGTCTGTTTACTTGTGTCATCACCGTCGTTGACCACATTGTCTGCGAGGACTGTAAATTAGGGGCATAATTTCACGTTTCGCTCCATGAGAATGTACTTTTGTTTGGGCCTGAAATAATTACTGGTCAATATTTAATATCGATGGTATTAAGTTGCACATCCAGACGGGCATCATTCGAATTGCCAACCGGTGCAACACCTGTCATTTACCGATGTCGATAGTCGGTCGATCGCGGTCAATATCGTTTGTGGCTTTTGTCGTGGCTATTTTATTGTTATGGACATATGAGTTGCGCCGCTCTCCACCCACTTAACCTTGTGTCGGCCGCATTAATCCACCGCCACATATCGACAATGCCACTTGTTACGTCGGAGCCAGACGCAGACACCGGCGTCTGGAGTTCGCCTGCAGTTTTGTAGGTTATTTTTCGTAGCCGGCAGGCACACTGTTGAAACTAATGGATAGTGGGCGGATGGATGCCAATCGAGGTTGAACGTCGCTGTTCACTCTAATTCTTACAGTTCTTTGACTGCACGGTTTCAGTGGTTTGACTCGTCGATGCAATATATCATCCGCCCCCCCCCTCCCCCTTCGCGTCAGTTTCAAGAGTATTTATGAATACATTTCGTGAGTTCCGACAATTTGTATGCAAATTATGACCGGTGCTGGCCGCCGTTGCAGCACGGACTCTCATCATCCTCGCCCGGAGTTTTCTAGCCGCCTCACTCCCGGGGCAAGACGAGTGTGAGGTGGTGGTGGTGGTAGGTGGGTGGGAGGGTGGGAGGGTCGGCATCGTCAAGATCGCGCATGCGCGGTTCACGTGACGTGTGGCGATCGAGTGCGTGCGATTCGAGGCCATGTCCCGCGATCAACGCGCGCAACCGGCTCCAATCCACATATAGGAAAAGCCTTGATTAGACGTTGGATGTTATTTGGAAGTGTGAATGAGTCCGGGTTTGGGTTAGTGTGGTGCATTAAGACGGAATCAATTCCTACCCACGCCTTCCTTCGGAATGGAAGTAAAGCGGTGGTGGGTGGGAGGGTCGTAGCCCAGTTGGTTTAGCGACTGACTGTGGTTTCGGCGGTCCCGGGTTCGATTCCCGGCGCGGGCTCTCGAAAATTTCGATCCCGGGGTACTGGTCGTTCCTCCTCGCAAAGTGCCTAAGCACCATGAGGGGGACGTAACGCCTGTAGTGCGGTTGACTACAGTTGATTGGAAGCAACACCAACAAAAAATAATAATGTCTGCAAACAAACAATACCATTCATTTGTTTTCATTTTTAATTAGATGATGTCATCACGAAGGCGCTTAAAAATGAAACTACTCGGGTCATGTGATGACTCGGTCAACCGGATACGAGAGACCTAGTGCAGTTTTCACATCTGACACAATGTATCGTCCTCTACCCTGACCGATGGACGGCATCCACGATTTAAGAAAAGATGCCGATTAGCTTTTGGGCAAAATGGGACTCACTCACAGTGTGCTCGACTGCTGGTGTGATGCAATTTTACACGTAGGGGAACCTGTGTCCTCGTACGATGTTGTCAACGGCACCTTGTGTTGTATTATTTACATTCGCTTGGTTTCAAAGAGGGCGAAAATGTAGCTGAAGGAGCTTGAGTTGTCTTACCGTATTCCTACTGGCGCCATCTTTGAGAGCGATAACGCCGGCACTTTTATTTATTTATCTTTGGTCTGCAGGGGGTTTAGAGTAGCCGATTCTACGATTTGTTGACCACGACGAACAGAACAATAATCTCATGCAGGTGGAAATTATATGCAAACTGTCGTGTATTACTATGATTATTTATTATTATACCGTCTGACTGCCGTTCGAGGATTGTGAAATTGCTTTTAGTTAGTCGCCTCGAGGGGCATTCAAAAAGGAAATGGTCACATTTTACTAAGATGGTGGAATTGCAGGACTACAATTTGAAACTGGGCAACGTCTTTTATTGGGCAATGACGAAAGTCGCGGATGAGTTCTTACGTTTGACTTTGTGTTTCGCAAATTTTCATTTTCTTAATTTATTTTCGAGAAGATATGTTAAATTTTTCGTCAAGTTTCAAATTGTAGTCATGCAATTCCACCATCTTAGTGAATACTACCATTGGCTCCTCTCTACTTTCTTTAAAGGTGACATTTTAGGTTGTTCAATCGGAGATCATTCTTCTTTTGATTGGATGGTTATTTTTGTTAAGACTTTTTACAAAGAGCGAAATTTATGTTAATCTATCAGGTGCACGCAAACAATCTGTAAGCCATTAAAATTATTATGAACATCGCAGTGAACATGTGCGTGACACGATTTTAAATAGAAACGTTCGTGATTTCAAACGCCTCATAGAACATAAAAATAATGCCGATTCCAGGGAGCAAACTGTGGAATGATTGATTCCAATCAACATTGGCCATTAACATGTCAATCCTCCATGTGTATGTTAATCGTCTTCCATCTACTACACATGCGTGTTTCGGGTCACCCCTGTTCCCATTGGCTCATTTTCATTCCAAGATCTTCCGTAATTTGAAAGCAAGAGAGGGGAGGTAGCTAGTATCTTCACTTATTGGGCAACCCTCGCCAATTGTGTTGCTCCTCAATCTAAATCCACCCACTGAATTTTCTCAATCGTAGCACGCGTTCGCTTCGAGACCGGGATTCTGCAGCCGAAGCCAGACAACTTCTAGGAGGGGGAAAGGGGACGAGAAGGGGGAGGGGGGATTGTGCGATTTGGTCCAATTCTCCGATCGACTCAATTTTCGTAAAATTTACGAGACTTTTATGGTAACTGTGTACCTGCCGATATTATCGACGCCTAACGTGAACAGTGATGGGGCGGCCCTGAGCACCCATTTGTTCATTTGTGCTCTGTCGGGCAGTCGCGGCCTAAACGCGTCGCGTGGCAACACACCTAACGGAAATTACAGGTACATCGAAGTAGTGTATATAACTTAACGGAACACATTTTTGAACTGAGACCAAACCCTTGATTATATTGAGCGGTGGGGGTGGGGGGGGGGTAGGAGTAACCTGGAATCGAGATGAAGGGCCCGAGGAAAATCGTATTTCCAAATTCTTATTAAACTTGGGAACGTCATGCACGGCTTGGTTGAATTAGATTGCCGTCTCAGGAGGAGACACTGCCTCGCCCACTCTCGTCTCCCCCCTCCCACCGTCTACGACTCCCCCGACGATATCCCCCCCCCCCTCCTCCGCCACCCCACTTTCTCAGCAACTCCCAGTCGCCAGTTCCTGACTGCCCTGTGACCGAGCCCACCCCGTTCAACGTGTTTCCAGCCAGTCGCATATTTTCCACGCACATATCATAAAACTATTATTACCCATAAATTGTCTGCCACTTAAAACTTACAGAATCTTTCTCCTTTTTGGCGCGTCTAGCTTTTGCTTGGATGCGTGTGTGTGTTGCATGCATGACGTTGGCTGGTGATGAGGATGGAGGAGGGGGGTCGGGTCGAGACGGAACGGTATTTTGTTTTGACTCGCTCGGTCTGTGTAGCGGTTGCGCTACTGGTGGGCTTCGTAGCGCTCGACGCGGTCCTCAATAAATTCGGGACCCCTCTTCTGAAGAGTCCGTCTTAACCAGTCTTAAGTTTTATTTTCTTGAGGTTTTCAATAATGCCAGCTGATTCTCTGGAGCGCCACCAGAAGGCACCAATATATAGATATACAGAGTTGGTGCCTTCTGGTGGCGCTCCTGAGATTCAGTTGGGTTCGTCGCAGTTTGGTTTGGTAGATCGATGATCGGGGATAACTTTTAAGTTTTATTTCGCGTTTCTGATGGACAACGCGCCATCTAGTGATGGAAGTGAATCGCCAATTTTTATAAATACCTAGGCATTTTGCGAAGAACTCTTTCTTACTCTACGTGCTTTTCTGGAAGAAAATTGGTTGCGGACGCCTCAGTTGATGCAATTCAATGATCACTAAATGCAAATTTATTTGTTGCTAGCGTGACATTCATCTCGGCATGCTTTTGTACTTTTTATGACGTCATAGTGTAATAATCCAAATTTTTGCTGGCCTTTGTTTTCGCGCAACAAGTCTTACGTGATATTTTCTCTCGATATTTTCACTTGCCAAGATTGCATTTTTACCAATAAATAATATTTTTTAATCGACCTATACCACTCTGGGTTTCACCGCTTTATATAATACAAAGTTTTAATTTTGTAGTAACCTTAATCAAATTTGTGACGTTAAACTGACATTGGTGAACCACATGGTTTCAGAATTTGAATCAGTTTAGTTTGCTGATTTCTCGACTTAGGATTTTTTTTTCTTCGATTCACTATGCTTCGGCTAAATTGTTTGGTGTCAGACAGGTGTGGTGGTACTGGTTCTGAAGATAATTTTGTGAATTACGTTAAAAACGTTATAACATCCCCGATTTTGAAAATATTTTTTTGTTGTCGGTTATAGACGATTACATGAAACTGCGGCAGACCAGCTGCATGCAGCAAAAAAGAGCGTTTATAATTTCGAATGGGGGGAAATTGTTAAAAGGCTAGACATTTGATTTGTATGTGTGTTGATGCATAAGAAAATATTGCTCAACCATAAATTAAGTGTCTCTGCAATTCGATCATAAAAATTTAACTTCAAGAACTTTTTATAACCATTTAAATTGTGGCAGTTTGGTGATGCTGATTTAACTCTCTGGTGAGGGTGAGAGGGGGCTTTATTAACTTTGTCGCAAAATTGTCTGCCTATGGTCAACAACTGAGGCACGTATCGATAAATAAAATTTGAAAATTAAACTACTGAAGAAAAAAATCATTTCCAAACGCAGCTGAAAAGGATCCGAAGAAACCCCGCCGTACATGATGTCATTGTAGACACGAAATAAATCACGACATGTTATTGTTGAAAGATGCTTCTTTCACGCCCATGTAACACCTCTATCCCATCGCCTGTCAGCCGACACGCCGCGTCCTCTGTCGGTAGGTCCTCAAAATAAAGATCAGACGACTTGGTTGAAGTAAAAAAAAAAAAAAAAAAATCCGCAAGGCGGAGCTCTTTTTCTGGCACGACCGTCGTCGCGTTTCTTCGGGCGTTTGCTATTATTTCGGGCGACTAAAGAGCGCGGGATAGCGAGAGGAGCAGATCCACCGTCTAGTCCAAAGAGATCTGAAGTTGGAGCACGTACCTGACTGAACCTTCTGATTTTGGGGTGGGTTGGGGGTCCACGTCTCGCCTCACACCTCGGCGAGTTCCGGCTCATGGTTTCTACTGCTCCATCTCTTTGGTCTGGCCAGTGCCAGACGCTGGCGGCCAGGCTGCGTGCATGCCAGCCGCTCAGTTTGCTGGAGAAAGAGGAGGATGGATGAGAGGTAGGAGGCTGCAAATACTGTGGTCTATAAATAAAATACAGGTGTGTGTTTTGTGTGTGTGTCTGCCGGGGTCTCGCCGAATAGCGTTCTCTCAAGTGGACGCTCCAGTCGAGCTAAACAGCGACAGACTTAAGTCGAAATGGCGGTGTTGTGTGTGGGGAAGGAGACTGGCTGATGAGCGGTATTTTCATGGCGTTTTATCACCAGATGGCGCTGTTACGTTTCTTTAAAAAAAATCACACTGGCGATAGATCTCAATTCAAATTTGGGCAAGTTGGTTTGTTTCTGGGATCAGGGATTAGTGTTTATCAAATCAACATTACAATATTTTGTGCCAGCGTTTGCAAAAACTGTTATTGAAAAATCACGAGACATGATTTAAAATTTTTAAAAATCTGAATTTGGTCTTGACCGAAAAAGCAATAAAGTCTAAACCGCTGTTATCGTGTCGAGGTGAAAGTGCGTTCAAAATGTCATCCGAAATGTACTCTCGTGCAATTACTCGTTTCAAACAAATGTATTAATTTTTGTGTTACTGGAAATGCAAAACTACTTGTATTTCTAAATAGAAAATGGGGCTAGGATAGATCCAGCACTATAATCCGACAGTTACAATAATGGTGGATATTATGGTGGAATGGTGGATTATTTATTGTATTTCTAACTTTAAAATAATTTAGCAGAGGAGCGAAGATGAAATATGTATATCCCGGGCAGGGTACTTTTGTTTATTTTTTTAAAGTTGACAATCACAAACATTGATCAACAACGAACATAACCCTTCACCTCGGCTACACAGAGCCATATGGTTAAGGGCTTAATGGGCCTTCAGATAATGGAAGAAATACTTCAACAATCAAAAAAAAAAATTGTTGATCTGAAAAAGGGGAATAAATAATAATGTGAGCTAAAATAAATAATTGTGAAGTTCCAGAATTAAATAAAGGTAATCGAAACAAGTGACTCGCCCCGCCGGAAATTACGTAATCCTCTAAATATGCCGGGAGAACTTCGGGCCGTTCGGTCAGCCATATTACTGTCGACTCCCGAATTTAAATACGGGATTTTAGCGAGCGTCTCTCTTTGTCGCGGGACGACTCAGTTTGCGCGGCCAAATGCGAGAAACCTCCGAACTAGTCTCGCCATTGCGCTGTTCGCGAGTTTGCCGGCGACAACTGCAGATATGTGTGTTTTGAGGGTTCACGATCAAGGCGAATTTTTTTTGTGGAGCACATTCGGGCTGGTTTTGCGGGGGAGGGGAAATAGCTGGGTGGTTCGTGTGTATGTATGGGGGACTATAAATAGGGAATTCGGTCGCGCCGTTCCAGGAGGCGCAGACGTCATTACGAGTGACGTTGATGACACTGACGGTGATCTGGCGATACGGCGCAGTGATGTCGGGGGTTCAATTGAAGGAAAATCGTCTGCCACCCGACTTTACGTTTCGCACACGTCCGATGATGCGGCATTTTTGAAACTGTGGTGCGCAAACCCATCCCCATCCCCCTTTGGACGTGGTGGTGGAGGGGGAAATCAATGATCTGGATTTGAAAACGCACACCATGACGTTGATCAGCAAGATTGCTTGCATATAATCTCGACAGGTGGCGTTCCAGCGATAGGGCTTAGTTATTTACGAATTCGACGATTAATTTTTGTGTTAATGTTTGTGGCGCCACGCAGCATGTACGAAAACAGTCGGCTCCACTTGCCCCCATATTGTAACGGGACGTCCTAGAAAAGTCTGCGAACCCCTAATGTTGCCTGTGTACAGTGAGAACCTGAAAATATGGACCCCTTCTATTATTTTTAATAAGTCGGGCAAAATAATCCGATTATTATGAAACTTGAGCATAATTAAGACAACTGTTTTGCAGCAGAGTTGTGCAAACGTGCTAAATAGCAATCGACAAGCGCCACCGGCAAGGCACAACATTAGTAGTGAAAAATTTGAAAATTGAAATTTCAGTATTGGAATTTTGAAAGAGTTCTAATATCTTAATTATCCCCAAATCTCATTATAATCGGACTATTTTTGGCAGACTTATTAAAAATAACACCCGGGGTACTGGTCGTGCCCCTCGCATAGTGCTTTAGCATCATGAGGGGTACGTAACGCCTGTAGTGCGGTTGACTACAGTTGATTGGGGGAAGAAGAAAAAACCCAATAGTTTCAGGTTCACCCTGTACATGGCGATTAATTGTATTCGATCGATGATCAAAGATATCTGTTTCCGTTCATCACGATTCTTGTGCGATCCGCCCTCAATAAAACTGTTTGATGTTTGATTGGTGTTGGCGGACAGTTCTGCAAGATCTATCCTACTGAGATCACCCACATCCATTCCCTGCTTAAACTAAACATGTCAAAACGTTAATCACGAATGGAAATTTTTCAAATTAAAGTTAGACGATTCCTAGATTGAGCTTTTGAATGAAATCGTAAAAGGTCTGCTGGTAGACCCGCGACACGCAGAAGAATTTGATGTTTTTTCCTCGCAAATTTACACGAGTCACCTGGTCAATTTGATGGTGATTTTGAATTAATTACGTACCTTTCTGGTGATTAATAACATTTTGACGGATTATCCAATATGTCCGCGACCAAAAATAATAATGAGATCTGCTGCTATTTTTTTTAAAACCAGCATTTCACCTGGGTTGAATACCTGGGATGGATGAGTGGTCTTTGGAGGGCAGGTGCATCTGTTTGCATTACCAAGCGCGTACGTGCATGCAAACTTTGTGCGAAGTTCAGTGCCACGATCAGACAAGGCTAGACGACGTCACTCACCTAGCTCCATTGTCGTTTACAATCGCCAATTAATTGAAAACCTACAACAATTTATGAACACTTGTGCGCTGTGTATCAAACAAACGACCCAGACACATACAGTTGTACAGTTAGTTGCTCGCTGCCAATCGAATATTCGTGCCCTGCACAAAGATATGTAAATGTAGATGTCTGATCCTATTGGCTGACGCTGACGCCTTTGATCGAGTTTGATCTGCTTGTGGGTACATATTGTAATTGTAATTGATGGTGAAACCGTTTAAATTATCGATATTTCGACAGTTGTAATCAGTTAATTGCGGAAAGAAGAAGATGGTGCACAACCAGTCTGGAACTGACGAAATACAAATGAGAAACAAACCCTTCAGAAAGGGTAACTTTTACACCAAGCGCTTTTAGAGTGTGGTACACTGAGTTGTTCAATAGTTGAAATGTGTTATTTGCCAATAGCGCCTGTTTAGGAGGAGATGGTTTCGTCGAATTCCACGCAGCCCTTCAAAATGAAGTATGAATATTCGGCGTTTTCGTTCTATCAGCCGCGGTTGATCGATCCCTGACAGATCGGCTGATATACGACTTGTATGTTGCAGTGTGCGGATAATCAACCGAACAGAGTTTCTGACCCTATATAATGAAGCATTGTGTGATTGCCTCGCAACGCGGGGCAGCAATATACTCGCTCGCCACCAGAGGGGAACACCTGCCAGATCCGATGCTATCGCTTGGCTACATCGGTTCGAGACCTCTTTTCCTTGAAACTTCCTTTCTGAAGGATTGCGCGTTTAGAAATTTCTCTCGCCAGATGTATCAGCCGGGAATCGAGCTCGATTTTTCACGACTCTGTCCCGTGCTTGTTCACCTGTGCTGATATTCTGCAATCTTTCGAAATTTACGCATTTTTACTCGTACACAAAAATAACGTTGTGTGATCGATTTTACCAGATATCGATCAGATATATTGTATTTTATAATAATACTAGATTGCCCATCCAACCGGAAGACGTCAGTGTTCTGAGTTTCTGTGTTCGTGCCCCCGACCGGTTCGAGTGGAAATAAATTAACCTTCTGAAACGTTCGTTAATTATGCCTCATGCGGTGCGGCTGTTGCCGTGGTACAGATTCTTATTTACGATCTCTATATCTTATCTCTATATCGTTGCCGCGTATGCAGACGTTCGCGAGGCGGGGGGGGGGCGGGGCGGGACCGTTGAATTAGCAGATTATAATATCTCTGATAATATATAATTGCGAATACATATTTTTAAACTCGTTTCGAATAGATCGTGGAAGTATACTACGAGTACAGTGGGCGCCATGCATGTCAGAAAGAAGATGAAGAAAAACAGGAAGTCCGTATTAGTTATGATGGCGCGACATGTTTTTAACCTGTTTCATGATGAGTGTATGTGTTAACCGTCTGGTCAACACAACAAACTGGAAGTTTTTTTTTTATTAACTGTTCGGTGTAATGTACGAATTAACGTTGTCTCGCTCATAAATGTGAATAGTATGGTCGTCTAGCTTTCCCCCCTACATCTTTCTGAGACCCAAAATGTGTACTTTTTAATCAGGCGAGTCACTTTCGTGTCCTAATTTCCGTGAGAAAAGGTCATGTGTTCACGCAACTCTTCGAGCACAATTTTATTATTTTTAATTTTTCAACCGTTTTTAATGATATCATTCGGACAATCTTCCGAACGTCTCATGACCAGTTTCGGTGTCCGGTCCCAGGAGGTTAACCGATCGCCTCCTTGCCTACCCACCGACATTTATTATTATAACCAACCAAAAGTGGTTGGCGTTTACTTTTTGTGACCAGTTTCGAATCGAATTATAAACCAGACAGGAGGAGGGGGGGGAGGTGGTTAATTGTTTTTAAAAGTCTCGCAGTCGCGTTCGATTTCAGAGGTGCAATCTCAGACGATGTCTGTATTTCTTCTACGCTCCATGCGCTTTATCGCCAGGTGGCGCATATTTCGTCATTGGACAGGTGACGGCGGATAATTATAATTTGCTGCAACTACTCAGTCCTGAAAATCTCAATAAGCACTGGCGACGCATAATGACGCCTCATTAGTGATAAACCCACCTGTTGTCCTAACATTTTCCATTAAAACGCCGGATTTATCTTTAGGCGATTGCGACACTATCTAGTGGTTGGTGTAGTAAGATTTGGCGGCATGCCCTGAGACTGGACGATTCAATATTGTGTCTCGTCTCCATGAAAACCAAATGGGGCGAAAGTTATCGACGTCCATTTTTTTAACATAAATTATTTAAGTTCTCGGGTCCAGTTGGTCGGGTGGCAAATGTTTGCGAACCTTTGAGACCGTCTCGTTCGATTTCACAAAATTCGTTGACCAAAGCGGTTTGTTTTTTTGCAAGTTCAACTGTCTGCTGCTGTCGCAGTCGATCTGTATATGTTGCCGCACATAATGCGTGCCAAGTTATTATTCGGTAAAAGCTGGCTGCGAGTTCGCATTTATGACGAGGTCAACATACATGTATATCTAAAACATGTTGTTAATGCTAAATTGTCTAGCCGCCCTGCCAAAGGGGGTTAAAGGGGGGATGCAGGTGGAGGCGTTGGAGAAAGGTGTGGTTAAACTTGAGGGACTCCTGACATATTATTATGTATGCACTGTTAGCACCAGGGATACATTTTATATCCGACATGTATATACAATGTGTATGTACGCACTACAGGTAATCAATTTGCGAAATGCGTTCATTAATTTGCTTAATTGAAAAATACAATTTAAAAATAAAATGGAAACTGAAACTGAAAGCTCTAACCGGAGATCGGTCAAATTGCATGTAGAGCTACTTCTGTTGTTGAAACCCGTCAATATTGTTTACGCAAATTTGAATTATAATTATTCAAGCCCCACTTACTATTAAGTGCAAATTAAATGTGTGCCTGTACTGCAAATTATGTGTGCATGTACTACAACTGCAATCAACGGAAATGGGCGAATTTGTTTTTGCCTGTGGTGCAAATGTGTGGGGGGTCCAACCAACGAACTATAATGATTAGAATCAGTTTTACTCTTGTGTATCAGCATCATTTTCGAAGTCGTTTTTGTTATGGGAGCGTCCACGAAATTGTCATTGTAACTATTATTGTCATTACAACGGCAGATCGCACGATTAATTTCTTGGTAACTTTTCGGCAGTGTTGAAAAAGATCTGTTTTAAAAAGAAACACGTTCCAGTGTATAGACGTTCCTCCGTTCCTGCTTATCGGTTGTCTCACCACGCTGACAATTCTTGATGATTGAAATATTCTGCAGCGCTTAACATCTTATATTTCGTTGGACCGGCTGTTTGCTCTGTCGCTAATTTTGGGGGAATTGTTTTTGTCTGGACAGATAAGATACACCGGAGAGAAATGACTGAACTGATGGCTTCCGTTTCCTGTAATGCGATGCACTTTTATAGCGGCGCATCTTATCAATTGTACTAATTAAATTAAATGTAGTCTGGGAATACAGCGGCGCAACCGTGTCTGTATCTATCTGTTCATACGATTATTATTTCTCCAAACGAACCAAACTGGATTGAAGAAAATACCAAGAACCGATTCACCGAAGACATGGGTTCTTCACGATGTAAATCAAGTCTCCTTAATTTAATATTGAATTTCAACAACGCTTCCATGTTAATTAAAGGAGTTTTGATTTACAGTGTGCGCTTTTTTGTGTGGAATCGTGTGTTGTGCGCAGACTAGCAGTCGTCGCAATTGAAGCATCGAATTGCGAGTGATTAATTTATATCAGCCGGAGACATTTGCAGACGCCGAAATTTGGCGACAGCGAACCCTTTGATCGTCCTTGTCGTATCATCTAGTCTGCCCAAAGAAGTGGATAGGATGTAGAATCCTTTGACCTTACTCGGGCCGGACACACCGTAATGAAGTCTTTCGCCTTCAACTGGCTGTTTCGTTATCTTCCCCCAAACACGAATTGTTGTTGCCGATGACCACCAAATCAACCCTAAAACGACATCTTGGGCGCCTTACTATAATTCAATATCGATAAAACTGTTCTCTAATCTTGCAGCTCCTTGTGTCTGGAATGGCGTTTGAGCGACTATGGGCTGAAAAGGGGGCGTGATGTGATGAGGGTTATCTGTTCTTTTTGCCCTATTGACGGGTATGTGGGCTTCAACACATTCTAAAAAATAAATTTAGAACATTTTTTTAGTTTTAAAATAGAACATTTTTCGCGTTTCAACAGTTTCGAAACTGTTTCGCTCGGCGTTGATTGCCTCGGTGACGGCATCAGTGGCTAAGACGGCTAAAAATGGGGGGGGGTTAAAAAAAAAGCTAGTTCACCACTTTGTCTTATGTCTAGTTGTCACTATTTGTTAGGTATAATATCCCTGACAACCATATGTGAAAAGAAGTGACCGTGAAACTTGACAAATATTTTTTAAACGCACAAAAGAATGGTTGGCGTTGGCTCCATTCCATGTTTCTGGTGTTATTTTTATTTGGCCAACTGTATGACGTCACCTAGTGAAGAGTATTGACCACCAACCAGTCAGTCCAACTGATGTCGAGACTCTTGGCGATCGAGAAAAATCTGGACCGCACGCGATTGGCTCCTTTCCAAGTTTCGTACGCCCCCCCTGATTGGACCGAATTCGTGACGTCACCAGTGGATTCCGTTGTTGCTCGGTTGGAAGACTCCGACTTGTGATTCGAGTCCCAACGCGGGTTCTCTCTTTTATTCGACCCCTGAGTGCTGGTGTTCCCAAATAGCTCAAAGCTCCAGAATGGTAAGTGGATAACTAGTGGCTGTGGTTTTTAGGGTCGAGACGAGAAAATTCGAGAAAATGGAAGTCTGTCTCGCCATGAAGAGCACTTTTTTTTGTCATTTTTTTGCCTTATAATTTGGGATGAGTGTGGATGCTTGTGTGGCGCAATCGGCTGTCTCTGTCGAGTGTCTGCCGCGCCGATAATTGATAAGAACGAGAGAGACCTCGCGGACATATCAAGTGGTTGCTGCGGACAGATAACGTTTTTTTTGTTGTAGTTTTGTGTGTTGTGTTGTTGTTTCGGCGGCGGCGCCAGGGTTATTTTTATATTTTCTAGAATGAGAGCGAGAGAGACCAAAAAAAGACTGATAAGAAGAGAACACCACCTCGCCTGTATCAGTTAACACACTCGAAATTGCTGATCGTCGAGTCAGATTGACATCTGCCAGTCATTTCCAATTGGTTACAGTAGACGGAAAAGGTTTTTGAGACTCGACCTAAAAATAAATACACAAAATATGGGACGATTGTTTGGACTGCAATGGAGAGTCGGCAACGAGATCGTCGATAAACAACGGTTACTTCTGATCTTCAGAAATAATTAAGAACTTGCAGATTTTTGAAATACAAAGGCACACCTAAAACTTTCGTCACTACCCAAGAAATTAGAATAAATAAAACAATTTGTTACTTAATTCCGGCCCTATCCTATATTTTTGATATTACTACCATCAGCTTCATTCTTACTATTTTGTCTAAAAAAATATATGCCGACGATGGCCTGCAATGAGGAATTTACGCGATGGCCCTCCTTAGATGTGAAATTTCACTCTGCTTTCACTCTGCTTTGTCTTGGCGCATTCTACAATCGCTGGAGGTCGCTGTTGTAATTTGGTTGCCACTGTTCTAAATTACAACTCAAGACAGCAACAGGAGGCGCTACACGTTGCCGTGCAAATGGCCAATGGCGATTTGATGTCATAATGCGTTGTGTTATATAAAGTTTCTTCTGGGACGATGTCTCGTTATAGATGCTGCCAAAAAAATGCCTTCTCGTGATGTCTCCACTTTGCTTTACTATAGCGCCACCAGCGGCGACAATAGCGACATGTCAAATGACAGGATTATACACCATCTGGTGATAAAACGCCCAGATAAGCGTCTCCATTTCAAGTTAGAAAAGGCGGATTTGCTGTGAATTAATTCCTATATGGCGAGACACGCAGCGCCCTCTTTATTTTGGTCTCCTTCCAATGGGAGATGTCGTATCCACTTTCCTTGCAATTGGAACGGAAATGGCGTTAGACGAACCCGATCCACCCTTCGGATTTCCAGGTGTATTTAGTATTTGTATTGCGACTCTGGTCATTACATTGTAAAGCCGATGCTAAACAACTGTTTTTTGTTGAATGGTCTTCATTTTCTTTCAATAACAGCCCAACTGAGAGGTTTGTACCAATCCCATAAGTTGATCAACTAAATTACCAAATATTTTATGTTTCTGTTTAATATTCTGTAATTCCCCTTCCTTCGCATTCGTCGGCCAGTTCTGGAGTTTCAATGTGGCGCTGGCCATCTCTCAACCAAGATGACGTCTACTCTTACTCCTCTGCATTTCGAGAGCTCCTTTCTCTTCATATATAGTAGACCTGGAGGTATGGTGCCCTCTGGTGGGCGCGACCGCCGTTACTCGATCGATTTCCTTCGTAGCAGCCGGCATCTCGCCGCCTACCATTACGTCGATATACCGTCGACAATGTTTTAAAAAAGATGAATAGAGTCCGCAAGCCATCTTGCAAAATTGGGGAACGGTGTCCCAATCCCATCTTACTGAAAATGGTAATGGATGATTGAATATCGTTCTTGAATTTAAACTGCCCGATTTGCTTTAGGTTGAAGTTGGACGATCGTTTAGATATCGTATCGCCAATTTCAACGTACGTATTTTAAGATCACGTCGACAGAGTTTTTCGACAACTGTTTATTTTTCTCTCCTTTCGACTGTAGTGGATCTGTGTACACACCACAGGAGATTATGTATCCCTACTCGCGGTGCTACACAGCACTACGCGAGTAACCCATTTTTCGAATCGAATAAACGAGAGCCTGTGCCGGGAATCGAACCTGGGACCGTCTCATATCGGGTCTGTCCCTCTACCGATAAATTGACCGTGCTACGGCGAGTCGCATAAATAGTTGAAACCCATCTCTGGCCTTGAAGACACCGAAACTTCATTAGTCAAAACTCAAAAAATGATTCTAAACGCACAAGAACCATAATTCATTGTTTATTGTATTGTATCACAGTCACAACATATAGCGCAACTAGTGGTTTACGTTTTTGATACTATGGATAATCGAGAGAAAAGTTGATGGAAAAACTATTCACTAAGATGGTGGAATTGCAGGACTACAATTTAGATACAATTTGGATCGGCAACGAAGATATTTTAAACGGATAATGACGAAAGTCGCGGATGAGTTTTTACGTTTGCCTTTGTGTTTCGCAAATTTTCATTTTCTTAATTTATCTTCGAGAAGATATGTTACATTTTTACGTTTAAACTATCTTCGTTGCCGAGTTTCAAATTATAGTCCTGCAATTCCACCATCTTAGTGAATACTACCATCGGCTCCTCTCTACTTTCTTTTAAAAAAAACTATGTTTGTGGTGAATGAGAGTCCTCACCACTTCAACGCTTTCCGCTACCTGGTCTGGAGCGCGCCTTTTACTGAGAACGTCGCGGACTCCCGTGCTCTAATCTCTACACCGTGATGGGAGAGCGCGGCCATTTTGGAAATTGGGGACAGGACGCCCTGCATCTAGTATAGCGTGGCACGTCGTTGGATGGTAGCGCGCACCATGTCGATCCGCTGCCGTCCGCCAGTCGGTGTTGTTTGGTCGGTGCGAGAGCGCTGACGCTGCCGCGCCCGTGCCTGTGCCGTGTCTCCTCTGCCGGAGACCGTGAGAGTTGAGTGTGGTGTTGGGGGGAACCTCTTTTTTCTAAGGAATCAGTCGTCGACAGCCCCGCCACCACCCGCGCCTCCATCATTGTATTTTTATAAGATGACGTTCTCATCTCGCTCTCGAGTCGTGTTTGTACGTACGTAGACGACCAGACTTGTGTTTCCGTCACACACACACACACACACTGTACTCAACCCAACCAGCACCATTTTCCAGGCAGGACTACTGCTGCACCTACTGCTGCTGCTAGCTGCTCTCCATTATTTTTCTATGGACGTCGAGAGACAGTCTGTTCGCACACAGACAGATCCTGGGATGCAGTGGTGGAGTGGATAGTTGCTGCATTTTGTCTCTCTCCCCCCAACCACCACCACCACCACCGACCCTACTTCTGAAATTATTTTTTTGTGTGTCGTCTTTAATTAATGCCGGTGCTGTCTGTACGAGGATCCCGTTGAAATTTTGGTACACTTGCTAGTTCTGCTGGAACCGCATCGTTGGGAAGGAAGGAGGGGATCCCAATTGGATCCGCAAGATCCACAGGATCTTGTTTCGTCCTGACGGCAGTGAGTGGTGTCGAGCCACGGCATAGAGCAGTCTTCGTGAATTGCCGTGTGTTTGTGTACGTGTGTGTGGTGATTTTTTTCTTTTTATTCTTCTTCACCCCTTTGATGAGCTTCGAGAAATGATTCCATCACCAAACTGAAACATTCGGATTCCGATGTCTTAGGTAGTTCCGAGTTGAGCTTGCACACGCGGAGGATTTCGTTCGGTGGGGATGCTTCTTCCTGTGAAGATGTGCGGCCCGTCTAATGGAGATTTGAATGGCGTGCGGGCCGCGTCGATGTTTGTGCCTCTCACTGTATCGGTTTGAGCCCAGACTTCTTTCGGCCAGACGTCTCTGCCACGTATATGTATATATATAAATGCAGCCGTCGTTTTTACTGCCTTCACTTTCTGGCCTGCGCTTGTACACAGTTTGAACCGTACTTGGGTCTATTTTCTTATTTTCTTTCGTCCTTTTTTTTTGGTGTCTATTTCTGACGATGCGAAAAATGCATATGAATTTACGCTGCTATTGTGATGTACTCGTGTTATTGAGGGGATGAGAAGACTTTTTGAGATATAAGACGCGAGGGTTCGATATTTTTTAAACTCCTCCGAATCGACACGGACTGTTTTCGTCATTCGGTGGTCACTAGCGCGGAGTCGTGCATCAAAACTATTTTAATTTTCCAAACAAATTGATCGCCACCGTGAAAATAGTTGGTCTGACTTTTGACCCCCACCGCACCACCTGTGACGTCAAACTTTTGAAACAGTTGAACCTGTTTTCTGAATAAATCTGAAAGAGAAAAAACCCTCAGGTGGGAGGTTCGTGCAGTCATCGAATAATCGGTATTGTGTTTGCCAACTCGTCCAGTTCGCTCTCTCTCTGTCTCTCCCGCCGATGGTGATCAATTAAGGTTGTGTGTCTGATTGTCGCATCTGGTGCTACGGATGACGTCATCGTCTGCCGATATATTTACGACACTGTTTTTGCGGCCAGACACAGACACAAACACGATCGTGCGTGTGCGCAAGTGTGTCTGGCACCCCCCAAAAATGATGGGTGGTGACGTTGTTGTCTGTGTGTGATGTTTTTGATGTGTCAACGTGGCCGGTTGATTTTAATCATTAATCGCGAGATATATGTGCCACCATTTCACTCGACTGTGATTTGTGTCGCGGTATGTGACCCCACGGTCCCCGGCATGACCGACGACAACGCCCCTAGCTCCTCGATTTCTAGGGGACACACACAACCAGACCACCCAATGCACATGAACATGTCAGTCGCGTTATTGTTGTTGTTGCATCTGCGGAATTGTTATTAAGTTTTGGTGAAATTTTCTGGACACAGTGTTGTGTGTGATGAGATGGCTGGTTGCCGCGAATCGACCGAATGATTCTTCTTCGGTGCTGGTCTCGTGCCTAATTGAGTTTTCGTCGAATACATTTTCGGAATAGACAGTTCCTGGAGAGGTGGGGGGAAAAATAAGAACTGGCCGTGCGTAAGGTTGGCCCACATCCCATCGCTTCTTCGCACGATTTCTGGGGGATGCCAGACTGCAGAAATCGAATTAAGACTAACGGTTCCGGCCATTGACAGGTCACCTCTCGGTTGGTGCGACCGCCGATGTTGATGTTTTTTGGAACTCGATTGCCTTTCGACTGGAGCGGCTTTAGGCGCGTCATTGGATAGTTTATATTTATATCTTTTTTAATATAAAATACATATATATATTATTTTTTGCAACTGCCACCATCTTCGTCATCGTCCGGATGAGGAAACGCAGGTTCTCAAGAGCGTCAGCATGGTTCCTGAAAAATATTTTTCTGTGATTTGACACTGGAATGGAAGTTCATGGTAGGTTGAAAGGATTCTATTTTATTTGCGTTTCGTGTTGTAAGATGGATGACCGGTTAATGTTCAAGATTGCAACACCTGGCTAAGACGAGAGAAATGAATGGACAAAGTAGAAATGAAGTTTGATTTAACTGAAACCGATCTGAGCCTTCAGAGTCACTGAAATCGAAAGTTCACAAAACCCTTTTCCTGCATTTAATGAAATCTGTCGTGAGCTAGTACACCTGGGAAACACAAATATCATTAAGCCGAGCGCACACTTGACATGCTGAACTGTGCTGTGGCCACCTGATCGCACACTCCCCCGATTAAAGCACGTAAAATATTCCAATTTTTCGGGTCTGTGTGCACTCTCTCGGTTCATCATTTAGAGGAACAATCTCAATTTTCTGTTTCATTTTTGTCGCTATTTCAGAGTGCGATGTTGCGCCTCGACGCCATCTTTGTTCAGTGCGGCACCACAGCAGATCCCAATCGGCGCTGGGGCTGGACGGGGTTGGGTTGGACGGGGGGCGGTCGAGAGGGTGGTAAGCGTATACGTGGCTGACTGGAGCTAGCAACCCCGAGTCTACTAGCGTAGCTACGTCACACATATATATATATATATATATATATATATATACTGTGTGTGTATATCTAGCGGCTTGTAAAAGTCTTGAGCGGAACGCGCGGGCCAGAAAGCACGTAGCGAGAGAGAACGAGCCGCCAGCTCTAGCCAGACAACGGACGCGCGAGCGAACGCGCGCGCGCACGCACGTCAATTTGGCCAGCCTACCGTCGCGACTCCAGGCGGGCGCAACCGATGAGAAAGGCACTAAAATCGCGGGGGAGCAAGGCGTCTGCGATCGAGTAAACAGACAAGCAAACAGCGCGCAGACGCCGCGGCCTCTTGTGCCAGAATTATCAATCCGGGTCGTTCGGGGTTGGACGGGTGGGTGGGTGACGGCGGTAAGGGATTTTGACGGGCGACGTGCGGCTCACATAATGTTGGAGTCTCGAAAAGAGTTAAATTCTTATGTCGTCTTAACGTCCTATAAACCCCCAGAGGGGGGGGCGACCTTGTCATCTTGCCTAGCCTAGACCTGCTGCCGGGTGGGTGGATCTTTAACCGCGTAGGTAAGGGTGCAACTGATATCGTAAATATGATTTTAAGGATACCATGATTTCAACTTCCATTTCGAAGGACTCTCGGCCGAAAAACGGAGGTCTCGGCCGGGAATTGAACCCGCATTCTAGGATGAACGAGTGTTGTTTACCGAAGAGCTAATCATCGACACTGCAGTGAGTAAAGTGACTCCTTTTTGACTGGTGCTGTCCCTTAGCAATCCTCACCGCAATACCCATGCTGCCCCTTAGCAATCCTTCTCACCGCAATACACACGCTGCCCCTCGCAAAGTTCCCTCGCCACAAGGCTCCGCGGTGTTATGCGGCGTCCATCTCAAATTAAAACATGAAAACTCGTATTCAAATTAATATTTTATCAAGTTAGCATGGATTTGCAGTACATGTAATTGTACGTGTGTGTCTAGAAATTCCTGGAGTGTGTTTCTTCCATTTGAACAGCGAATTTAGAAATGCGCAATCGGCAGCAGTGATTGCCCAATATACACTTGTGTGGACATTAGGTTTATTTGTACTGGATTTGTAAGCTAGGCTAATAAAGCAAGTTACGGTCGATTTATTTCATTGGATTTGCACGGCTGCCTACCGACGATTCAGGTACGATTAAAGTGGTGTTGCACCTTCAAGTTAATCGCTGTCGTGAGTTGATTGTAGGCCAATTTTAATCAAATATTGGCAGAAATTCTATTTAGAAGTCCTATTAGGTTCCTTTGTCCAGACAGTGTCCGGCCTCATTGAAAATGATTGCGAGACGCGCGAATCGACCGCGAGCTTTTTTGGCAAAAGCTGTTCTCTCAACTGTGCACACTCCGTAGACCTCCTTGTCAACCTAGTAAACCGGAGTCTGGTAGTTCCACTACAGTTACCACCCGCAGATGAGCGGGAAAATTGAGAGTTTCTCTCTCTCTTCATCCGAGGGGACACCTCCACCTGAGCTCCGGTTATCAGTGTCGGGTCTGAGGAAGATATGACGCGCAATTTTTTTTACTGTTACCCAGTGAGCCTGCTGGAGAGAGGCGAGAGAGAGAGAGGCGGGTACCCAGAGAACGAAATGCGGAAATAGTTTTTTGATGTCTAAATCTGTCTGGCCGTGTGCAGCGGCAGCACATCCAGATGTCTGGAGTTGTCCATTGGGTTTGGGGAAGGCGCGCGCGCCGGCGTGGCGCAGTGGAGATGCGATTTCTTGTAAACAGTCTGCAGACTTCGGGGATCGTGTTCAGTTTCGGGGCGTTTTTTTCCCTTCTTTTTTAATGTTTACAAATTGCGTCGCGTTCATTTGGGCGAATCAAACCCAATTGTCAAACTGCCCTCGACCGGAGCTGAGTTGGAGTTTTTTCTTTTCAAATTAGAGTTTAGGTTTGGTGATATAAGGGCGTATAGAAGTTCCTCCGTGTATTTGATATAAACTCGACGCCACCTGGCGGTGGGGCGGTAAACGCTTAAAACATGTGCTGGTGCCGCGTTTAATATCCTAGTTACGTTGTGAGCATTTTGCTCGGGGAAATAATTGGGGCAAATTGTGCCTTCGACATCACGTGCGCCTTTATAAAATATACAGATCGCGTGGCCGAAAGTTAAACGCACCCTCCAAGCACGCGTCTGGAATTCTCGAGCACATTTGTGATGGTCGAATTTCCATTCGAGCACGCGCAGTACTTTCCCGTCATAGCACGGACTCGCCGTTTTTGTTCAATTTCTGAACGCGCCCTCCTCAAGCTTGCTTGGTTTTAAACTTGAGTATTACGCTAGCCAGACAAACCAGTTGTTCTCGCTAGATGGCGCTCGATCAAAAAACAGAAACGTATGTCTCTAATTGGGGAAATGATTTGAGAGCGATTTATCTATAGTTGAGGGTGAGATCCTAGCAGAACTGTTGCCTGCAAATACCATTAGGTAGAAGCAATTTAGAGCCCCCTGTAAAAATTGATAGCCGAGCGCCAGCTTTCGAAGTTGGCTTCGGGTTACAGTGGTCAAGGTGTGTTCAACGGTACACTGTTGGCTACTGCATCATGCATAGGTAAAATTAGCGACCAAGGTTATGTGCGCTGTGTACAGTGCTCACCGTATCCGATTGGAATTTATTGGATCCCTGCGATATGCATCGATTTTTCGGCAAAATGGGCCAACTCTCACTGCCAGTGGTTTCGTCAGGGCGCTCCGCCACATGCATATTTAAGACACTGGGTTTTTTTTTCGGGAAGCTTCTACGGAGAGTGTGACCATGTTGTCAGGGTTTTCTAAATTCGCCCACCCACATTTTTGGACGCGAGCCGGCTGGCCACATTCTTTAATGGACAGACGCGTACTGTATATCAATACACCGGTGTTTACGTGTACTTTTAACAACAACGTTGTTGTTGTATAAAAAGTGTGTGTGACTCAACCGTAGACCAAAAGAAAATCTTGACTGTCCTTGGTTGTTGTGCGATAGGTATTGAAATGCTGGCGTATAATTTTCTCGATTGTTGTTAACAGTGCTGGCGCACCCATAATTTTTTGGGCCTGTAACTTAAAACAATTTGTTTTTATCAAAACATTTGAAAACGGGGCTGAATCCAGTTGTTGCGAAATACTGTACAGTACTGCACAATATTTTAGTGTATTGTGAATTTGCTGTGATGCCACCAGTGGCGAGGAACTGGAACTACATACAGCAAGTATCTCGTTCGTAAAGTCAAATTTCTGGAGTCAGGTTAGTGTAACAAAAATTAATAAAAATAAGATACTGTGAGCAAAGGTTTGAACACGACAGCAAAAGTGATGGTCAGTCAAATTAAAAGAGTGCTTCACGAAATTATTTAACGCGCCAAACGAAACAGACGAATGTTGTCAGGGTACTTGGGTCGGTTGTCCAATCTGTGTGCATCACGGTTAGTGGGGTTCCCTGGTGGCGTTCCAGGGAATCGGTTGGTTCGTAAAGATTCAATGATCTGAGGTTGATGGTGCTAGTTGATAGTTTTATTTTTTTGGACAATTCTCCGCTATAGCGGTAGCCATCCACCACAACCTGTGAGATGAGAAGACGAGCTCTACCTTGCGCAAAAGTGCAGTCCCCATATGGACATCTTTGGTGTAGTTCAGCATTTTACCACGCTGGCGCTGCGTCAATGTCCACCACTAGACCGCAATCAAAGACTGTAGAGTTTTTCAGATTCAAATGTTTTGGGTATGTGAGAATGTGATGGTAACTGTCATCGAAATCCAGGGGAGAGTAGTTGCTGTGGTGCTGGTTAGAATATTTGGCATTAAAATTTCCTCCCACGCCACGATAGACAGCTCTCTCAGGCATGCCGAGAAAAATTTCATCCCCAGCCAACCAACCTTGGTCACGAAGAGTGGTGGTGGTGGGCGTTGGAAGGGGGGGACGTCCCGGACGGGACGGACGGGGGGCGGAGGCTGCTGGAGGGTTTAACCGCGCGCGCGTGACGCGACGTGCACGTCACGTCGGTGGCGACGGCGGCCTTGAAGCCGAGCGACAGACGCCGCCGTCACGCCACAGGAATGACGGATTCTCGCTTGACACTGCCTGGCCTATGTGTATGTGTGTGCCTAGCTTAGCTAGACTTCAGCCCGACCGTGCAGCGACCCAGCCGCGCCGATCGCGCATGCGCCGCGCCACGAGTCTGGCCGCCGCGAACTTGCTCCGCACTCGTATTTTGGTTGCTGCCAAAAGGCATGACGCGCTTAAACTCTTTCCGCGCGTGCCATGTCGAAGGACATCCACTGGGAGGCGCGAGGTGGCGCTGAATCCAACCAGATTCCAAATCCCCGCTAGGAACGTTGAATTGTAGTTGGGTTGAATCTTAATAATGATTGAGGAAGTGCCGATTACAAGGTATCTCCACGGAAATGTATTAAGCGAAAATTACACGGGCTATTTCAGATCAGTCCATCAATCTCCAGTTTGTAGGATTTTGTATTTCAATGGTTAAATGGTTTAATGACAACGTTTTTATCATTTGAAATTTAAAAATTCGAGGCGTTTTCGCTAGTTGTGCGTGCAGTTTTTACTGATCGAAGCTGTAAAAAAAAATACAAGCGCATGATAGTATTTTGACTATCGAAAGTGACCAATGTGCTCTCCTATCAAATATTTCTAAAATTCAACGATTCAATGAAATTAAAAGATTCACACGAAAATTTGAAAATTACACGGAAATCTCTGCAGTTTACACGTTTTCCGTGTAATCCGCGTAATCGTTAACCTTTGCGAAAGTTATCAAACTGTCAAACGCTTTGTATGGCTCCGCCAAATGACATATAATTGCTTAATGAATTGATTTGACGGATTTTCCGTACAGTCACCAGAGGGCGCGGAATCGAGTTGCCACCACGAGGCTTAAATCTGGCTGAGATTCATGCACTCGAGGTTGTGCAATTTGTTAGCTGAATATTTTTCCTTCGTTACCTACCTGCAACAGGGGTCATCGGTCCCCTTCCATTAATTGAGTTCATAGTTTTCGTGATTTTTATCGTTAATTTTTCATTCGAATATTGTTTTTCAAATTTTCGAAATCGGTGACTCGTATGGCTGCAGGAATATACGATCCGCGACCAAACTAGTCATTGAACCTACCTGAGCAACCTGACACCTGATTCGGTTAATCGAATGAATTTTTAGTGCATTATTTATCAGGTTCCACGCTGTTTTTAGTTATACCTTCGTTTATTTAGCTAATTCGAAGTGTGGCGTTGTGGATAATTCATGAATACGCAAATTTATTTCTCAGTACACGTTTACCACAAAATTTCCTATAAATATTTAAATATAATATTGTATATTCAGTTTTAAGTGTTTAATTCTTAGTCCAAAAGACACAGCTGATGATCGCAGTGGTGCAATTACGCTGCTGTCTAGACACCTTGGTAAATATTTTATGAAAGTATTTACATCATTTTAATTTTCCTCTGGAGATGATGAGGATGTGGGAGGACTCGGTAAGTGCGAATCGTCATCATCGTTCTTGTTCTTTCGTCAGTTGCAGGGGGGGGGTTCATTTTAGGTTATTTTGATTAAATAATAGTTATGCTGTTATTTTATTTGACGAGTTTATCACCGATTCTGTTCGTCTTTTTTCGTTCGGCGCTGTCCCGGCCACAACTTGCTGTTTATTTAAATATAGGGTTTGTATTTCGAGACGACAGATGAGACTGGTCTGGATATCGATCACTGTCTCGTTTCTGTTGTTTCCCCCCATCTCCCGTCGTCTGCGTAGTATGCAAATTTTTAACTGCCCCGGCCATTTTTGAAGTTTTATGGTCTGCAATAAAAGTAATAGTAATGAATCGCGCGCCTGCTCTACCACCACCACCACCACCACCACTCTGCTCAAGAAAAAATGCAAAGTTGCGTGTGTCGTGGTACCTATTCTTGATTTTGCTGCACTTGTAACGTCATTGCCCTCTATGTAGACCACGCGGCGAGCTATTGACGAGTCAACCTTTAAAAAGAACAGTTACCAATCTTTGTCTTCGAAAATTGATTTGAGAAACTGTCGAGCAGGACTTGGACAAGATTGTTTCTCTTCTGTTTTTGGCTAGCGTCACCGCTGCGAAATCTCTTGTCCTAACTGTCCATATATAGATCCAGAGTAGCTGACCCTGACGCTGACCAACCGGTAAGAACTGCCGGTTGTCCAAACTAAATAATGTCAAGACATGCCTGATGTGGTCACTATCGTCTTGAGTAAGGCACCGGAAGTGTGGGCTCACGTCTCGATAATGGGGCTGAATTTTATTCATTTTGGATGACAGTTGAAGCTGCTGGACAGGCGGAGGGGTGCTCATTTTTTCTTGCAGGAGAATCAGGTTTATTTTACATGTTGGACCTTGGACCTTATGACATCACAAGCTGATTATCCTGGATCAATTGTCTCGGTAGTTTCGGCACATTTTTCACGTTGATATCGCAGTTTCATTTTTGGATTATATGAAAAAGTGCAACGCAACCAAATCTTTAGTCAATCGCGATGAAAGGATATTTATTGCCATGTTCAGAAATTGCTCTTTGGCGCGAAATAATTGCCTGTGCTATGTATTATTTATTCTATTCGTTCGTAATAAATTTTCGTTGTTTATATCGTACTAGTAATAATAAAAGCGATCGTTTTTTAAACGAGTAGTCATCGGCTACGCATCGATTTGGTTTTCCCCAATTTTTCTTGAACGGCTTCGGCTAAATTTCAAATTGAAGGAATAAAAAAACGTTTTACTTTTTTCATGTGCATATCCTGTGCACATCAAAGCCGCTCGAGAGTAGACTATCTACTGGAATGGCGAATGTGGACACGTTGTTATTAACATGATTGATGCTCGTTTGTTTAATTTATAGTCGGGTATAATGACGTGGGGCCTACTCTAACGTCCCCTCCTCCCCCCCTTCCCCCATTTGTCTATTTCCTCGCAAATCTCATCTACATCTATGTGTGTGTACTGCTGCTGGTGGTATTTTGTGAGTGTTGCTGAGCGAATAGTTTGGTGGAGGGAGGGGGGTCTGCATGTTGGGCGTGTATCAAAGGGAAATTTTTGGGAGTTAGGTGGGCATGGGAAAAGGAAGGGGGTGGTGGTGGTGTTGGAGGATCGATCCCCATCATCCACCAACGCCCGTCCTCCCCCCTCCCACAATGCAGGAGACGGTCGAGACGAAATAAAATGTAATTCGTGGAACGGGGGCCCCTCCCCGACCAGAATATGAGTTCACGCCAGTGCGTCTGCGAGATTTCCGGGGAATTCGGTCTCAGTGTTTGACTTTGCTCGCAATGGTACAGTCAGTCTCGTATGTTGACGACTGCTGCTGCTGCTGGCCGTTTTCCTGTGTTACGTGTGACGCGGCGATATCCGCCTGAAGTGCAGCGTGGCCACCTACTGAAGGCTCGGCGCCGGGCTCCTTCGTCGAAGCTTCGACTCCCGACTTCCATTGAAAAGCGCATGCTCAAGACAAATGAGCGCCGTTCCGCTTGGCTCCCGCCTAAGCGCTCTAGTCTGTCTGATCTCGTTGGTCTGGTGCACGGTCTGTCTGCCCCATCACCACCCAACCACCCACCCTCGCTTCGCTTGCCTGCACGCACATCTCCCAGATATTTCGCGACGTCATTATATATATTGTACCGGTGTTCACGTGCACCCGACTAATTTGCATATATGTGCAGACTTCCTGTGTCGCTATTAATTAACGTGTCACTCAGAATGGGGTTTTCTGCTTTTTTATTTTTTATTGGCGGCCCGCACTGCATTTGGCGAAGCGGAATGGGGGGGGGGGTTGGGGGGAGCGTCCTTTTTCCTACAATACTTTTATTGCGGGCGGTCTGGCTTCATGCATGTGTATAGAGGGCGTTCCAGTCGCCGCAACGTTTCTGTCTCCGCCCGGCAAATTAATTGTTGGTTGGGTGGGGGGGGAGG
>JAQGBY010001328.1:0-30362 GCA_034698785.1 Mycogona germanica
GCTGTCCCGGAGACAACCCCTATTTCATTATGAATTTATTATGAATATTTTATTTTATTATATTTAAGTACGACTTTACCTCTTATATACTTATAATAATATAAAAGATTGCAAGCTGGCGTGCTGGGAATTTTCAAAAGCAAGGGCCCATTTCATCCTGAGCAGAATGACGGTTACACGAAGCAAAATGTTCCATCGTGTAAACAGCAAAGTTCACCTGCGATAAGGCCCGAGAGTGACTGTGCATATGGGAAACTAGTTTAAAAAGACGTCCAATTTTTGTGCACACGCTCGCTTGTGCCAAAAGGTGTCAAACCGTTAGACTACGCCCCCCCCCATCACTACCCTCTCCCTTCCCCCCCTACGTGAGCGGAAGTGACATATATTTTTGCTGCTAATTGATGGCGGCGTCAGCACATGCGCCGCTTCCAAGATAAACCGACAAGCGCCAGACGCTGCTAGTAAGCTACAGAGACCCTGGTGTTCGTGCTCCGCCATACGATATACGAGCAAAACCGACGGTTGACATACTTACATCGAATTCTCGCCGACGTACACAAAAATATTTTTTAACCTCACGGGTGGGTAGGTACATAATAATTAAAACAATGGACACAGAATTTGAACATGACGCTCAAACCGGCTGATCAATAATGCTTTGTTTGATATTTGGTATTGGTTTGCGCTTCTGAATCATGACATCAGCTAAAATTCTGCATTTTGCAGTTTTATGGTATCACCTTCACCTCAGTCGACATCCTGTACGACAACTACACTGTAGTTCTTCGATTATTGATCTGATGTAACTGCAACGAGGGAACTGAATCTTTGGAACGAAAAAGAAAGACCAGCAGCACCTGTCACGCGCAGAGGCAATACGTCACCAAAAGTTGCGACCGGTTGACAAAAAAGAAGCGAATTCGCCCCGAATCTTTCACACTGTTGTTCAAGCAGCCTTCACGATGTGTCTCTCTCCATGGAGTCTATTTTCGTTCTGCGTTAGAATAGCAATCGCAGATTAGTTTTCTGCACTCTCGAATTGTGTTTGTCGAGCTACGGTGGTTTCGGCGGCGGCGGTTGTGCGAAAGGTGGCCCCCCGCCATAATTTGTGGTTTTGTCTCTCTTTTCCCCCCCAAGCTCTCTCGCTCGTCGTCATCACTCTCTCGGGCGCGTCTTCGAATTTTCTAGGGTCGTTTTTTCTGTCTCCGGTGTGCGCTACCGGTGGGCGCCCGCCGAAAATAAAAAATGTGGCGCTCTCGGCGGCGACCCGACGAAATGCGGGACGAAGTCGGTGTTTTCCAGTTTGGGGGACAGCAAACTCACAATGTGTCCAACTAAGAATTTCCAGTATTTGGACCACTGTTTTTTTTTTATCAACGTGACGCGCCCGTAACTGGCGACGATAAAAACAAATGTCGGAGCCGTAACGGTAACGGTTCCAACAACAAAATTCTTCCGTGACGATTTATTAGATTTGCGGGCGCGCCGCGGCGCTGCTTTAGATGATCAACTGAAACCCGGGTTAAAAGGCAACCGTCATAGGATTGCGAATGGCCTTCATTTTATTTTCACTGGCTCAATTTATAAGTCGTCTTGGCGACCGACTTGTAAGCAATTAAGACAAATAAACTTATAATAAAGTTTCGTCGTTTCCGTTATATAATGCGCGCGATTCCAGAAATATTCGAGAGAATCGAAAACATATTTTCGTGCAACACGATTTTAAATTAAGTTCAATTCGAAACTCCCGGCGTTCATTTTTGGTTGAATAGAGATTCGCTGTTTGTTGTGAGATAACATCACTTCATCGGTCAAAATTCAAAGCACGGATTTTGGGGGATTCCTTTATCACTTCCTTTCCATGTGGTGATTCGTACGTGTTGTTTGAACAGTGCCCGGATGTTTGGCATTTGTACGTAATAAAGACGGGATGTGCCAAAGAGATGGAATGGAAGTTGGGGGGGGGGGAAATGGTGGAGGCAACATGACGGTTATATATTTGCGCACTAAAAAATATTTTATATCATTTTTATTAGCAGGCTTTGGTGGCAGTCAGATAAATCGCCCCTTTTCCCTCCTCCGTACGTGTTTGTGGGTCTGCGTCCTCTTCCCATCCCTCCCCCCTTCACCAGACAGCCGAAGTTATTTCCATAAGACAAGGTCGCGTCCAAGATGGATGACTCGCGCCCGATTGCCCGCCTTCATATCTGTGCTGGATGGAGAGAAATTTCTCATCTCAATTCGAACGGAAAGGCTGTGTGTGTGTGTCACATGACTTTCGGAATGGTGGTGTGTGTTTCTGCGGTGGGCCCACGTATGTATCTTCGCTGTTTGGATTCACTGAGTTGGCTCCACCTACCCCTTTCCAGTTCAAAATCTAACAAAGCTCATGTGCTATATATACCATCGTCTCCGCTTCCACATTGGTGGTCCTGGTGGTGAATTTGATCCGAATTAATTTCTAATTTTCCTGAAGTGCACGATCTCTGCGAAAACGGGTGGACAGGTCAAACATTTCCACTTCTCAAGAGAAAATAGAGATCCAAATGGGTGTTGCTCTGAACTAAATTCCTGTGGCGAAGCGCTCAGCGCGCCCAACGGTGGGTCGCAACACTAATTGTTATTGGAAGGCATTGTCGAGAGAGAGAGGTTGTAACACTTTCCTAGTAATTGGTAATGAAATAGCCTGAGGTCAACGCCCACACCCCATTGCATTAATCTAATTAATATTGGGTGTTTCGCCACGGAAAATTAGCTCAGAGCAAATTCGCTAGGATCTCCAATTTCCCTGAAAGTGGGAAAACATTACTGCACTTGACAGATTAAAGTATCTCTTGCAAATCGAACACTATTTCGCTGTGTTTATTCTTTGCAACACAAATAGTTCGTTTGCACAGCATTGCATATTTAGTGGTGGAATTGTTGTGGTCCACGTGTTTTGGTCTAACTGGAGAGTCGACTATTTCGATCGAAACTTCAGATCAACCTGGGTGTAAATTATGGGTATGTATTTCATGGTAAGGTCACCAGAAAAAGTAATAGAAAACTCCGAAATTGACGTTAAGAATCGCCTTCGAATTTGTGCCTTGCACAACGAAACTTAATGTTGGGCTTCAAAAGTCATACGCCGATTTTCCTTAGCTTAGGAGTTAACGTTTTTTTTAAAGGATTTAAACTGAGTCGAGAAGCCTGCAGGAACATTTCTATTTCCGAATGGGATGGGGGTGGGGTCTCTTCGATGCGCCTGCAGTACGCGTTTGTCATTTTGCCACACGTTTTACTGCTTGGCTTCCCTGGTGAAGCGGTGGAGAGGGTGGGGGTGATCTTGGGCGTCGACCAACCTCCTTTTTATTTTATTTCTGTCGTTCCGATTAAGTTATTTATGCGAGTGTGTGTGAGCGCCGCGTGCGTTTCGTTTTGATGGCGGCGCCAGAACCCGATAGTCCTCCGGGCAACCCGAAACTCCCGGCGGGCAGCATCCGAGAATGCCGCAGGTTTTTTTTTCTTCTTCTTTTGCTGGTCTCTCTTTAACAGGGGACTCCTACGAAGTGTACGATTTATATTTGAAACGAATGCGCAGGTTTTCTTCCCGGTTCTTTTTCCTTTTGACATTTTGTGCTGATTTCCGTTTAAAGACTGCTGAGATCGTGAGACCACCCATGATCGTCTGTTTGGATTCCACTCTAGACGAGATTTGTAAAAAAAATGTCTTATCTGGGTTTAACCAACGTAACAGTGGTTCAGCGCAGCTTCTCTAGTTGCTGCCCCTTGACGTGCACCAAAATATTTCATTCAAATTAGCTAGACGCTCCTGTAACGTCATATGTCAATGCTCCGATCTGTTGTTGACCAAGTGCCATAAGAATCCCTTGATCGCTCTTGGCTTTATCCTGAGGTGGCGCACATTCTGTCATGTGTAAGTGGCGCTTCGTCCACCCTACGTTATACAGTTGCAACGGACCAACTGATTCTCAGGAACGCCACCAGAGGGTCACCAATAACATCCCTGGAGTTCAGATGTACTCCCAAGGAGGAGCGCAAGTAGGCGTGCAATCAAAGTCAGTTTAAGGTGATGTTGGTGCTGGCGGCGGCTGCGGGTTTTTCTTTCTTCACCCCTTCTTTTTTTTTTGAGAAAAACGAGAAATGATGGGTCTTGATTATGCCTGGCGCAGCTCGCTAGCAATATACGTTTTATTTTTACATTTTCGCTGATACGGAAGCGTGTGGTCCTGGCTCGCGTACTAGCGAATGTTTTCCAAATATCGTCGTAAGATCCCCCCCTGAGGCATATCCAAGTGCACTGAAGTTTTGACTGGTGATGGATGATGGGCATGATCCTTACACGACAAACTTATGTACACAATGATGATTGAAGGGTAGCCCGACGTTTTCACCATTGGGCATGCCTTGGGGGTCTCACGGCGGAGACGCTGGTCGAACTCCCTCCCCCCCCCCAAAAAAAAAAGCGTATTACCTTAACATTCTGATAGAATGAACCGTGTTTTTCTTAGCGTTGTCATTTAATGTAAGACTTGCTCGGGTCTCGGGAGGCGAAGCTGATCTGAGCGTTGCTGGCTGGATGCCTCTGCGGGGCTTATCTAAACGCTTGATTTCCGCGACGTAATGCACCACCTAATACGAAGGAAGGAGAGACGGAAGATGCTCCGAGAAAGACCTAGAGGAGTAAAATACTCTCTGTACCGAGGACGTATATGCGTGTACATATATAAACATCCTAAGTCAAGTACAGTCAATAGAGTGCATATATTTATACACCCAGCAAACTACTGTGCGCGTGTATGTTGTGGTTTTTGACTGGGCGCAATATATATATACATATACATGGCATGTACAAGTATTGTAGACCCCACGAACACATATTATACAGATAGGACGAAAACATGTGTGCGCATTTAGTTTTCTCCTGTGTGTACACAAGCATAGAGACAACTTGGGGTGTCTGCCAGGGCTTCAGTCGGGGGCAAGATTCTAATCAGCTGATATGTTGTGTGCGTTACCTCGGTTCTCGAGGCTTGGTTTTGGGCCCTCACCATGTTTCTTTTAGCTAGCTGGTTGCGTGAGGGGGGGATGGAGGAGGGAGTCAATTGTGAAATTTGGAATAAGATTGACGTGGTCTTTGAGCTGAAATGAAATTCAAAGCAGTCTCTTAAAAAATTGACACTGAAGTTGAGAGGTTGGTGTTTCCTAGCTTTGTGATTGAATGTGATTCGAAATCTCACTAACGGTGTAATTCAGCGACATGAAATTTGTAATGGATGTAAATTTTTGACCATCCCAGCTTCTTTTTGGTTTTTTTGTTGTTGTCGCATGGATGAGATATGGATTTAATGAATAAATACTACACCTATTGACGCCGGCGAGTTACGATCATCAGTTTGTGATGACCTCGGGTGCATGGTAGAAAATGGTAGCTGAAGACACATGATGCAACCGGCATTTAAGCGATGCAAATTTGCTACTGAGAGGCGTGTCCTTTGTCCTAGTTATTTTTATAATATCAATCCCGCTATCAAAATATAGACACGTTCAATGTATCGTTATCTAATCGTCTTCCAGACTATCGCCATCGCAAAAACTGTCCAGGTGCGCGAGGCTCCTAAATCTCGTCTCTTTCTGTAGTCTTGTTTGCTTTCCTTAGTGTACGAGGTGGTGTGAGGTGGTATCCGCGAAATTAAAATGCCTGTTATGGTTTCTAAAAAAATGATGTGCTGGTACGGTACGAGGCTTATACACTAATTGATTACGATGTTGTGTCGGGCGAAGAGTGAGGGGGGAAAAAATTCGCGCTCCATCTCCATGCTATGTCTGTTTTCTTTTGACTTCGTGCATACTTAGATTTGTCAGTCAGCCGCGTACGGGCTCACTTCTGAAGAAAAAAACCAAAAACCCCCGATTCTCCTCTCCCCCACCACCCACCTTTCAAAAATGATATCCCACCCTAGCTCCCCTCTTTTGGCATCGCTCGAAGCCGCGTTGCCAAAATATGTCTGAGATGGGATCCGGATGTTTAAGTGCTTAAAAATGATTTGATATTTGCAGTTGGCGTGTTCGGCCAACAATAATTCGAAATAATGCCTACAATTTTTCTAATTTCTTCTGTGAATGCGATGTCGTTTCATCATTTACACTTTGGTTGGAGGCAAACAGTTGTGACTGACGACGTCTGAAGCATGACGTCACGCCCTTGAACTTCTTATCTCAGTTGGCTGAGAGACAGACTTGCGATGTGATGTCTCCTGTTTTCGATTCCCGGCGTGGCCTCTCGCATAATTCTGAAGAAAGCATTTTTTTAAAATTACGAACAGTTCAAGTAAATAAACCCCTTCCTTTAAAACCAAGGCAGATATAGTTTAGATCCGAAATTTTGCCTCGGAATTAGCTCATCTCATTATCCTTGATTGGCGCTTTCTTCGTACGTCGTTCTGCGACATTTGGTTCAACGAGTACACTTGTAGTCCACTAAAGATCACCACAGCCATATTTACAAATAAGGAATGCTGGAAAGATTTCGAAATTAGAAACATAGTAATTTAGCAAAATCCTCTTTTCTTTGATGCTAATTTAATCAGTATCGATCCGATTCCCTTTTCATTGTTGATCAATAGGAAACATATATAAGTCCTACACATCCGGCTCCACCCAGATATATTCATCCTGAAGAAGAAGAAATAGACCCAAACGAAGGAGAAGAAATAAACTAAAAAAAAAAATTGTAAACATCTCGGCACGAGCTTCGTCCGCCTGGCTGGAAAAGCGAGCTTGAAGATAGCGAAGTGATATGGGGATGTACGTGCACATGTAATGGCTGTTGTGTAAGGAGAGCTTAAGTGTAACGGAACTTGGTGAACCCGATAGCGGGGACCATTAACGTGCACCCCTTCTCCCCACCCCCTCCCATTACCCCCACCGCCTACGTGCTCCTCGGTCTCGTCACCCGACCAACGGCATGTGGCCGTTGCCTATTTGCGATACCTCGTCAGCTTTTTTTTATCGGGAGTTGGAATTTGTAGGATGGGAGGGATGGGATGGAATGGGGGGGAGTTGCTGTCGATAGTCAGGCGTGTGTGTCTACAAAATGCAAAATTATCTCTGGTTTACTTAAACGCCTGGAGGCTCAGCCATGACGTTTTACATAATGTGTCTCGTTTAAGGCTGGTTGGAAATCGTTACCCCTTTCCGAGAGATGGATTTTTTCTTCTCCTCATTTGGCGGATTTCCACGCAAATCGGCAACCGAATCATGTAATAAGACAGATTTTGCCGAAGTGTCGTAGCTACGTTTAGATCGCAGGGCGCCTCCATTATAGTTTGTGGCTCTGAAAGAGGATGGATGATGCACACTGCAGAGGATTATTTCCTGGAACAAGTATGGTGGATTCCGACTGACTTTTCTCAATAACGTAACCCTACGTTATTGAGGGTCACCTGAAGGCACACCTAGTTTCTAAAAAAATGGAGTGCGCAAATTCGTCATGCTTGTTTCAGGAAGTCCCCAATTTTGCTGCCAGTTGGGGACAGAATGGATTTATTTTTAATTAATTAATATAAAAGTGGTTACTTTAGATTCTACAAAGGATTGGTAAGTACGCCAATTTTAGTTAGGACGTATAAAGACTGATTTTGGTATGTTGTGGAAGCACTTGTTGGCCATTGTTTCTGTCTCTGGTGGCTGCCATTTTTTTTTCTTCTTCCGCTTTCTCTCTTTGCGTGCCAAATTTGTGCCTCGTCTTGAGGTTTGTCTGGTTTCGTAAATCTGATGCCGTGTAGTGTGCGTGTTTTTTTTTCTGTCAAAATTTTCTGACGGCATGCCGTTCACGTTCTCCGAGGCGCGGGTCAAAAATCTCTGGGATGCGGGGCATCTGCGCTCTGTATCAGTTGCGAATGGGGAGTGGGGGGGGGAGGGGTTAAATCGCTTCCTTCTCTGTTAGTACTACTACCTGTCGGCCGATGTTGAGCTACATGTTACAGCTGTGCCAGATTGTCAGGACATTCCCTTTTCACCGCATGGGGAATTGATGGAACGGATAAAATTGTTTGAGAACGAAAATAGTCCTTAATTAAAATTTTGCTATTTCTTTCTCTATATCCCGCTTTTAATAGAGCGAAATTAATTGTCTGGCTTTTTGAAGCTTGGTAACTTTTTTTCTTCTTTCTCATAATCAATTGTAGTCAACCGCACTTCAGGCGTTACGTCCCCCTCATGGTGGTGCGAAGGGGAACGACCAGTACCCCGGGATCGAAATTTTCGTGATCCGGCGCCGGGAATCGAACCCGGGACCGCCGAAACCACAGTCAGTGAGACTGAGCGATGGAATTTTATAATTTAAAAAAATGTTTTATTACTCGTCAAATTCACGATTTTGGCTGCGTATTGCGTAAAAAGAAAGTAAGGCTAAAAACGGCGGCGAAACAAAGTGGTGGAATCAAACCTGTTGAATTTAGGGAAGAATTTGACCTAACCGATTACGCATTTGTTCTATTCCAATTGACATTGCTAGGGACTCATTACACATCCAAGTTATGGTAGGACGAGATTTATGATAGTTTAATTGGTTTAATTTCGATTCCGGGACAGCACCAGTCAGCCACAGACGATCGCTCGAATCCCGGCAACTGCAATTCGCCATTTTTTCGCCAATAATTATCAACCAGACTTATTCGTCACTCCAGTTCGTATTCCGTGACCGTCAACATTTAATGAAAGCATCCACGAGATAGCGCTGTTATCGAGTCACAATTGGATTACCTTGAAAACCGCTGAAAGTTCTACAAATGCGATTTTTTCCCCCCTACTCTTATCTGACATGTCGCACCTGAGCCGACGTTGTCTCTATCCAAGGTGACGACGAGCTGCGGACACCTTGTCATTCGGACACCTGACGTGTCAACACCTAGCCTCGTAAATGTGTGGTGGGTGCTGATGGGCGCCCATCTCCAAAACGCAAAGTACACATTATTATTATTACGGACGGGCGTACAGAAAATCCCGGCACTTGAGCGGCGCACGGCAGCGACGTTATTTTTAGTCTGAATTTTATGATCTTTTTTTTCTTTCTTCTTGCTCGGCGCCGCTACAACGTCTCCTGTTTACGATTTTGGTGGGGCGCCCTCTGGCGGCTGCTTTAAATTTAAAAAACTTTCTTTTGGTTATCGTGCCGCGAACCATGTGTTGCTCGATGCGTTCATTATTCGAAGGCTATCTGGCCCCGTGCCACGCTCGAGGACATGGTCGCGTCGCGCTGTTGGGTTGCGACGGATTTGCATCACTCAATGCAATGTAATGCTAATCAGCTGTCGCATAAGCATTCCAAATGAAGCTTTTATCAGCTCCTCGCATTATCACAAGATGGCGCTGTTAAATTCGTTCTTCTAAGAGCTGAGAAATAGTTGTACACGTCTGTATGAAAGTGTGACCGATTCGATGTTGGAAGCGCTTAACTACCTAGGCTAGGCTAGAAAATTATCAGGTCTCCTCCTGGAGGTGGTTTAGGGCGGAAGGACCTTCTTTCTTTGCTGCTTCAGCATCACTTCTAACCCGGTCCCACGTCGACCATTTGTTCTGGAAAAAGGTCTGGTCGTGTGAATGACCGCAGCTCCCTCTCCAAACCCCATCTCCCGTGTTTGGCCGCGATACAAAGATGGCGGCGGGTTGTCAGTTTGACTGGAGGAGGGGGGGGAGTGAGGTGGATGAGTTGGACTGTGTTTGCGCCCTCTGCGGTGGCCGTGTCCATGCCAAAACCAGAGGTTTCTCACCGTGAACGTTAGTTTTTGTTTCTATCGGCGTCGTGTGCGACATAAATGGTGGCAAGAAGGCGGTGGCAGCGGCGGCGGCGACGACGACGACGGCGTTGGCTATCGATCCCGCAGGACCCCTTTTTCCCGTTGACAAATCTTGACGCAAGTTTATGGGCCCGTCGTCGCTTTTTGTACGCGCGCGTGCCGTTCGTTAGCGCGCGCGCCCGTGCCGGAAATGGTAGGCCGGACCCAGAAAGGCATCGCACTAATGCTGCCGTTTCCTGCGTTTATTTTGTTAAGTGGCGGCGGTGGCGGCGGCTGTCTCGCTTCTGCTGTCGGTGGCGAATGGCTCCGTACAGTGAACACTAAAAAATGATCGGGAATGAGACAAATAAATGGAAAGGTAGAGAGACCGGACGCCAAACTTTAATAATTTGTAAAGGTCAAGTTCAGAAATTAGGAGATTAGTTATTTATCCAGATATATCTTTGTACATTCTTTGATATTCATTTTAAAGACATTTAAATTGGCATTAACATTTGATGTTTAATCCTCAACGGCAAAAGTAGTCGAAACGTGTAGAATTTAAATCCAAACCACATTTACATGTGGAATTATTTATTTAAACGTAAATTTTCGTAAAGAAAAAAATTCAAATGGTCTCTTTTATTTATCTTGCATATTATTGATCATTTATTATTAATTGAATTTCACATTTTTAAGACTCCTTCATTCGTCGTCGCACGACTCGTCGTAACCCAGTCGGTATTGCGACTGACTGTGGCTCGACGGTACCGTGTTCGATTCCCGGCGCGGGCTCTCGGATATTTCGATCCCGGGGTACTGGTGAAAATGTGCCCCTCGCCATAGAGCTTAAGCACCAAGGGGGTACAGAAACGCCTGTAGTGCAGTGACTACAGTGATGGGAAATAAAAAAGACGCCATATTTTAAGTGGCCATATTTGAATGCCACACACGTACTGTAACTATTTTCGTTTTTAATTAAATTACTGGATATTTAATGGATGAACGTATACCGCAAACGTTATAGTTTTTTTTTAGAGAATCTCAATAACTAATTTTGTAAATTAATTTCTTGAACATTGTCCAAATCCTCCTAAATGACGGTTTAAAAGAAAGGTGTCACATCTTTAGTCGCCTCGATTCGCAGTTTGGTTTCGATGTGTCAAGGCCGACATCCGGTCACCATTTCTTTAATGTACACTTGCCACCCCAGCACCGGATGTAAACGTTCGAGTAAGCTGCACCTGTCTGTCGCAAGCCTTTTTAATGGCTCCAAAGGACACATCTCTCCACGCCAGGTGTTTCGAATGATGCGCTGTACCCGGTTCAAACCGTGTATACACAGCCATGTGTATCTCAAATGCTCATGTCAGATCTTAACGAGCCTTGTACGGAGCGCGGGTCGTATTTATCATTTATTTATCGGCATTGTGTTTTTTGGGGTTTCTTTTTTTCTTCTGTGTTGTGTGTGTGGGCGACGGCGAAGCTTCGTTCCTTTTCTTTGTTTCTTCATCTGCTGCGCATCCGAGTACCCCAGAAAAACAAGCGCAAACTCATGGGGAACACGCCCAAGCCCTCGCATTAAACTAATTTATTGTCGGTTTAAAAGGAAATCTCGTGTTTCGATCAATCGCTGGACGCAAGAAAATGCGGTGGGCGTGTTGTGTGTCTTGTCTACAAACGACTATTAATACAAGATGGTGTTCTGTGTTTTTTGTGTAACCTGTCGTCTAACCCACACGGTATTTCTTTCTTCTTTTTTTAAATAACAACGCGATTGTTCTCGTGGTTTGGTAATAAATACTATCGCATTTGTTACTGGTCAAGGCAAGTCCAGGAAAGACAAACATTGACTTATCTTGATTTGTTTTTGTGGTTATTTGGACATTTTTTACTCTCACTCAGTGTTTACTTTCAGTATTCTCTGATTCGGTTTTGATCTTGTCCAAGATTTTTGTATTTTTTTGAAGAGATGTAGGAAGAATAGAGACATGGTGGAATGTGCTTTCATCCTTTTGAAATGTCGCCACGGTTCCCCACCTGAAATCAGACTGGCGACATCAAAATAAGCCGATCATTGTTCTGAGATGCATCGGATACCCTGAGACAGGCCTCTTCTGAGTTTCCCGTAATTTTGGGGATGCCACGGACACTCATTAGCTTAGTTTAGCGACGTTGATCATTTAAATGAAAGATACTTGTTCGAACGAGAATGACCGATATGACCAAGCAAAGAAATTGACAAAAAATTTCACATTTGACACCCATCAAGAGATGCTAGATAACCTCTAATACCACCGATAATTGAGCCTAATAACAGATTGAATGAATATTGCGAGTCCAAAAATGTCGTTGCTTCGATGCTACACACCCAACCATACACCTTGGATGTTAATGATGTTCCGCTTTAAATTGTTCCTAACCCATCTTTTCGAACGGCTCTCGCAACGTCGCCATCTTTGTTTATCCCACCGCCATCTCCTCTGCGGCACGTACGGCGCCGTCGCTCGGTCGACGCGAATTGAAAATTATATTTATGAGTTTTGATATTGCGGTGTCAATCACTGGCACCGCCAGTCTGTTGTTTATCAGCCAATTTTTTTTTCTTTTTTTTTTAATACGTTGTTTCCCAACGGCACACGCGAAGGCGTCCATCAAACGTCGAAAAATGAGATCCGCCTCATTTTTTTTCTTTCCCTATTTTTTTTATGGGGGTAGGGGTATGGGAGTGGCTGAATGGGCAAGTAGTAGCTGGAGGAAGGAAGCGAGCAAGAAAAATTGTGGCGGAGAGAGAGACCTACTGTCCCGGAGAGCGGGGGATGTGTCAGTGGCCATCACGTCAGAAGTCGTGGTACTCTTCTTTCCTGCGGCATCATGTTCCAACTTACGTCTGTAAATAAAAAACAATTGGCATTGCTTGGTTGCATCCTGCTGGACGTGACTGGTCATATTGCTGTCCATTAAGTGAATTGAGGCGGCTTAAGTTTTAAAAAAAAGTATTTTTAAGTCTTTATAGTGCCTAAGCACCAAGAGGGGTACAGAAAATCCTGTGGTGATATAATACAAGTAAACGTCTATATGGATAGGTAGAAAAAATTATAAGTGGACAAAAATAAATACACAACTTCCCCAAAACATATATATATAAATAATTGGGGACGCATTTTACGTATGATAAAGAGGGGACTATCAACTCTCTTTCGAATGATTTGAAGAGTCTTCACAAAGCAGACAAATTGAGCAGGTGGCACCTGGAAAAATCGTTTCTAGTTGGAGAAATAAATGCAAGTATGATGTTTAATGCGTGTAAGTACATGTTGTGAAGATCCCACACCCCGCAAGCCAGACGACATTTTCTTTTAAAATAATACATCGGAAAATAAGTACGCTGTGAGTTTGAAAACGAAGTAAGAAATTTTCGACCGCTTGGAGCGTGTTTATGTTGCGCGAGAAAATTACAGCAGCCGGAGCAACTACACACAGTGTGTTTACAAATTTGCGTGCTCCAGCGTTGTACTCGGTTCATGTAATGTACACACACAGTAATATTTTTACTAGATTGTGCCGTTTATTTTTGTTGATTATGCCTTCTGTTGCCGAGCTCCATCCAGTGTTATTGTTTTGTCGGCGTTCTCTTTGGCGCTCCCCATCTCCCTTCGCGATCCCTAATTCCGTCCTCACCGAGTTGAGAAAAGTACACTGGGTAACCTTAGACGACCACACACTACATCACATTCTTTGCATTTTTACGAAACGGCGTGGAATTACTATTATTTATTTTCTTCGCCAGCAACGCGCGCGTCTTTTGTGTACCGTTTGTTTAATTTTGTCATTGTTCTGCGAGTTTGCGTGCTTCCATGGTTCTGAGATTGGGGAGGGGAAAGGTGGGGGAATGGTGAAGTAGGCGATGGTATTCTATACGTAATTGTTCGTGTACTGCCGAGGCTTTTGTGTAACACTGGTAGCCTTTTTTTAATGTTCCCCACGTTTTTAATCACTGTCTATATCGTCCTGAGAACGTGGGTTTGTTGAGTGTTTTTTGAGTACGGTGGTTCTGGAGTACATAGAATTATAGGGGCTTGAGGACAGGGGTGTCGGAAGACGGTAGCTAATACTCACTAGTCCGGTCACACTTAATCGGGCTTGAGATTGATTGAATGGTGCTTGAGATTGTGTGCACGCAGTCGTTTCCTGAAGTGCACAGATCGATTTGCCTAATGTTATTGTAATTTAAACGCACCCTTCTTGGTGCACTTTGAGATTAGGCGAAAACTTGTAGCATTCGAGAACCCCCATTTGCATAAAACGTTTGGACGAACAGTTTTAAAAGTAAAAGGGAACTCTGGAGTGAAGTGTGCTTAGAAGTGTGGCTTGGGTTGTTTTGTGATTGTGCTTTTATTGTCAATTCGTCAGTTTCTTACAGCACCAGATCCAGAATTTCGTTTTCTTTCGATGCTGGGTCTGGCTGAAATTAAATTATAGAATTAATATATTTCGCATTCTGGTCAGAAAGCGGATTGTGTTCTGAAGATGTGTGATTCGAGTACTGGGTCTGCTTACCGAAGTTATTCTTATGTTAGTGGGATTAGAGTCATACAACGGAAATGGTATTTTCATTGCAAATATGATGACTACTTTGCGAATCTTTTTCAAATTAAATATTCAGGGCCTCGGGAGGATAAATACCCACTCCAGCATTCATGAAGTCATTATGCTATATCCTACCCTACCCCCCCCCCCCTTTGATTCGCCGGGTTCCATGCCCCTCCTTATGTATTAACCCACCACCCCTCTCCTCCTCCTCGCCCGAGCAACTAATTAACTTGTCCCTGGTTGATATTGCAACAAAATTATAAGTGGTTCTGGTTCCGCCCAATTTCGCGAATGTCGACGGGTCGCCGGGGTTTCTTTCTCCACCATCTTGCGCTCTGTTGTCTGGAAAAGTAGATTTTGGATACAAAAACGCGAATTATTATTGCACCGCGTCGGCTCGTTCTGCTGCAACGACTCAATCCCTAAAAGAAAAAATTATTGGCACCTATTTAACATGATCACTACACGGCGCTGTCGTCTTAGGACCAATGCGTGGGCGAATTCTTAAAGCCAAAGATTGCGGAAGGTATAGAGCACAAAATGTCTTTTGTGGCGCCAACCAAAAACGTAGGTGTCATCAGTTGCTCACTCCAAACCAAATCTATTCTTTTGTGTTTTTTTTTTGCACTGAGAAAGGTAACGTTAAATTATCTAATGTGCAATTTTCTTTCCATTGGAACAGAGATCATGACAGTTTCAAGATAATGAAAACACCTTAATTACTTAAATTAATTAATTATTATTAAAATTAATTAAATTACTTCATTAATTAAAAATGGTTAGTTGAGATATCCATGTTGGGATCCAGTTTCGTGATAAAACATGTTAAAAATAATGTAAGAAGGAAGCCTACCAGAATGTTTTAATCGAAGCGCTTTCACCAACTACTTCGTATTCTTAATTCTCACTTGAAACACATTGCTTTTGCTTGTGCACTTCGACTCGTTCTTTCTAAACGTTCTCCTCATGCAAAATGACTGCGAATTCCCCGGCACGTTCAACTTGTATTTTTCCATTTCTTTTGTGGCCTTGATGGAATTTCGCGTTTCTAGGGCAATAACCCCCCCCCTTCTCTCTCCACACACACACACACACACACTGTCGAAAGCGTCTTTCCATAAACCTCTCAGAATTCGCCAATTACACGGACTGTTATTGTTGTCTCCCCATTATTTTTCATCTCCGACCACGGTGGAGGCCAACAGTCGATTTGTCGGATAATGGTGGATGTGCCACAGACCTTTTGTGGACGGGGAGGATTGTGGCCGAATTAAGTCATTCTCTATTGAGGAATCAAAGAGACCACCTATTGTCTGCTGGCCGGTACTCCTGCCGTCTCTTCCCCCCCACCCAATCGCTCCATCCAACCACCATTTGTATTTTTTCTGTCTTTATTTCTCGTCCTGTCAAACTCTCGGTTAGCGTGACTGTTGCCTATCCTCCTGGGGACCCGCATCTTTTTTTTTCAAAACGGAGTTTAGCTTGCAGGCGATTCGAATAAGCCTTACGGGGATAATTGCTTACGTTTCCTGGACGTTCTGTATCCCCTTAAGGACTAGTCGCAACATGGACTGACTACGCTTTATTACAAGGTGGCGCCTTATTGCAAGGAGCTTCGTGAACGTTTAATGGGCGATAAACTGCGGTACTCCAAAATGGTTCTCCAAACATTGATCTACTAGAACTGCAAGTGAGCAACTGATTCTTTGGTGTGCCTCAAGACAGCGCCAGTATCTGTCATCACATCGGCTGATGACATTTCCCCTTTGGGTTGTCATTCACCCATTACATCTAAGCTGTGCTTGGTTGCTGGATTGATCATTTTCGGGGGGCAGCATGTTGAAGCGCACACACTAGCTATCAAAATTCGATGCAGGTAATTTTTCGGCGTGTGACAAACCCACCGATCACCTATGACGGTATGTTTGACTTGATTTAGGGTAAGTTAAGTCTGTGCTAATAATAATTTAATAGACGAATTATTTGAAATTCTACGACTCTGGTTGGCACATGTTGCAATATATCATAGTATTTTTCTGGGGTACTTAGTTCTGGGTTTGGGGTGGTGTGAGGTCTCAGCAGGTTAAAGATTAGGACCGCTTGAGTGGAGGGGAAGAATAGGATGACAGGGAAGCGTGACGCCTAGGTGGCCCACCCGTGCATTGGTATTGTTCTCCGCCAGATGGCTCTGAAGAGGCCGGCGGCCAGCGCAGCTTTCCTGGGTGGTCCACCGCCGGTAAAGCGTACCCCTGTGTTGCCCTCAGGGTCATTTATGAAATACGAATTAAAATTATGACCAGCTAACACGGTGCGGTGAGGCTGGAATTAATGGCAGAAAAAGCGGCCAGCCTTCAACCATTTCTAATTTTTCTAACGGATTTCATGCCGCTGCCACATTGTTTATCTACTACTACTACTAGTAGTCATAGTTTGAGGAAATAAATGTTGAAACAGTTGGACCTCGGTCGACACATTTGATTGGTGGATGATGTCGATGACAAGTGACGAGACATGACACCATAGTCTTAGGGACCCAAATCATGTTCGCTCCCTCATTTCTTGTCCGCCATGTTGGGTTTCTTTCGAAAACGATAAACGCTAATTGGATGGCTCTTAGCTAAATTGAAGTTGGGAGCGACTCCGATTTTTCTCAAGAGCGTCGTTCGTAGTCGGATTGTGACTCTGTCGCCATCTTCAAAGTGAGCAACGTGAGCAAGTGCCCAGACATGCTCTCCTGGGTTTCACTTGTGTCGTGAATTTGGATCCATCTGCTAAAGTATTTTCTTCAGGCTATCGTTTGTTTTTATTGTCTCGGGAATTATTGTTTTGTCTCGATTTGATCATTAGTAAACTTGGCTGCGCTAGAATGACACTCCTTGATATCGGTATGTTTGTCCAGCTGTGTCCAGAATACAATAACATATTTATTTACCAAAGTTCCAGTATTTTTCACGAATTATTTATTTCCAACATTTCATGTTCATATTTAAAAAGTCAAGAAATTCCACGATATTTAAATGAGTAGCAAAAAGGAATTGAATTCAAACCAACTGCATTAAGTAATGGAAGTCATGATGCTGTCAAATTGGGATGTTGGGTTAGGTGCACAAAGTGAGAACTCTGCCCAGGGCGCAAGTTGAAGGCGAGTAAGGAGAAAATTGTGTTCTGAGAAACGGTGGTGGGCGGGGCTTAGAATTGTTGGGTTTTATCGTTCTTGGTGTTGACAAAGCAAGCTCTCCTGAAGTGTAGCTGGCAAACATAATGCTTCCGTTCGATTAATGACGATGACGTTCGGTCAGTTTTGCATGGTTTCTCCGTGGCCAGCAACGATCTGCGCACTTTGCGTTGTGGTTCCTATCGACCGAACATTTGCGAAGACGAGATTTCCCAGAAATCGTTTGAGGTGTGTGCGTGTACATGAATGTGTGAAAAACCGCCAAAACAGCGTCTGAGTTGTCAATGCGGTGGGACTGAGTGTTTTGGTTAGATTCACCATGTAGCATAAGACGAAAAGCTATCATACAGTTTGTTGTCCTGGTGAGACCACTGATCCCAGTTAACCTTCTGAGCATACCGAGCATAAATTCAGTATTTAAAAAATAAACATTACGTAATGTCAGATGTCATTTGAAATTATACTTGGAAAATATATATATAATGCATGTACAGAAAGTGCGCATTGACTTCGGCGCGCTCCTGTATGCATGCAAAATAAATGCAAATATTCAATTAAACGCTTAAAACGATAATTGAAACGATCATAATAATTAAGCAGATTACAAAAAAACAATCATGAAAATCAAAATCAAAAGTGCTGCGACCAAGATGGCCCCTTATGCTAAGATCGAATTGACACACACGCGCAGCCATTTTGAATTTTTAAATGCATTTAAAAATTGTAATCAAAACATGTAATTTTGTTACCAAAAATCAATTTTTACGGCTCATCTTTACGCGCACGCCAATCTCCTGGAGGAAACATAGCACATAACAAATAATGTCAAACAACAAATTTGAACACTTGTAGAAAATTGCTTTTTACTTATTTTTGCACAGGTATTTTGTTCAAAGCACTGGAGAACCAAATTTCGATTTTAAACTCTTCAAAGTTCAATTCCCTGTCTCCTGCACAAAATATAATTTTAAACTTCGGTCGAAAGTTTATGAGGTTTTTCTTAATGCATCGATCGTAACGCCATCGATCCGACGCTTACACATGTATAAATTTACGATTACAAATTGTACTGTGATGGAATACGAATCATTATTGTAAACGTGTAATAAGTGAAGATTCTATAAAATTAATTTTTTATAAAGTGAAGTACTTGTCGCCGACTTTAGATTGTGTCCTCCAATCTCCAGACTTTTTGAATATATAAAAAGAGTTTGCCTCTTTATTCATCGTTCGTTCCGTGTGCTGGACACAACCCAAGATAAAAGGAAAAAATAGGAGCCATGTGGACCATTGCAAATCCACAAAACGTTGTATATATTGTTACTTTGTTGTCTCCTTCAGAAAGAAAATGGGATTGCTAGTTCTAACAGCTTGTCTGGTTTCTTGCGCACGGTGCGGTTGAACGAGTTTGACTTTTGGCAACGTGGACGTTCCATAGAAAAGTGCATCCGCCATCATCTGGGCCACTCACATTCGGCGGCTCATCATCAGTAATTCATAATACGGCGCGGGGAGGAGCGCGAGTAGCTCGTCTTGCCAGCTCATTCCGTATTCTCCGGCTGCATGCGGATTGCCCGCCAATTTTCTCCTTCGGATATTAATGGCGGTCCATCGGATTCATAATTCAATAACGCGCCTCGGTAGGTCATATATGCGCCACGCTGTATTCGCGCGTCCATCCTCGTGAGACTCTGCGCATCCTCTGACGCCTATTTAGCCTTGCCGACGGATGCAGACAGAAGTGAACGGAGATCAGCTATAAATAAATATTTCACACTGGCAATTACGGTATAAAATTCGTGGTTAGTAGATTCGAACAACGAATCTTTTGGCTATGAAATGCATGAGAACATCTGGAACGCTAGGCCTTGCTGTGTAGCCATCAAATGTTGGTGATGATGATGATGAATTCACTGAAGTGACGGATCACAACAGGAAGATTCTGTACCCCTCTCAGTGCTTAGGCATTTTGTGAGAGGCACATTTTCACCAGTAACCCGGCCAGAGCCGCGTCGGGAATCGAACCCGGGATCGCCGAACCACAGTCAGTCGCTTAACCAATTGCGCCACGTCGGGACGTACTTCGTCTTCGACCGTCTTCGGACGTACGACGTTCATCTGCCATTTAAAAAAAATCTGGTTGATGACTGCTTAGTTTTTACGTCAGCTGCATTGTAGGTTTGACTCGTACTTCAACTCCTATTTTCCCAGAGTGTGTCGACAGTGGAATAGCCTTAACGAGTCTCGAGTCAAGAGCCGGTTAAGATAGGACAACCACACCTTTGTCCTTAACTGGTCGTTCGACCCCCGCCATAGGCCCCATCCGGGGCTGCTTGAGTGTATATATCTTAGCTATATTTACCACATTTTTTAAATAGCAAATTAACCTCCTCACTTGATTCCTATTACAATTTTAATTTTATTCAGTTCTTAAGGTAGTGAATAGATTTTTGTGTTAGAAGAGGATTTTGATTGTTGAAGCCGTGCGGTCTCAGGAGCGAAATATCCAAGCACGGCTCAGTTAGGTGTTTTGACATGTGGGTTTTGATTGGGGGATGTTGCAGCATTGGGCGGTGACCCCTGTCTCTGTACGGCTCCCCCTCTCTCCCCTACGATTCCAGAAGTCCCCGACACCGTTGATCTCATCAGTCAGTCAGCCAGCCGTCAGTAGCATATGCCGGCGGCACGTGCTTGGCCACTGAAGGCCCCGCGGTCCCGTTCCGAGGGTTGATCAGAAAAAGCCGGGCTTGTTGCGGCCAGGGTACATATGTCTCCCGTTTCCACATAACACTCCTGAGACGCCTTGCACACACATAGGCGCTGTAGTTTAGGCGACGTGAGCAGGTAGTGGATTGCCGGACTTCTCGAATAGTTCCGGTTTACGTGGTGGGTCTCAGGCGGGTACATAATTGCCTCGCCTTCTTCGCATCCGACTTATCTCATCTTTTTACGTGATCACTGACGGCTTGGTAGCGTTTCTCTCAAAGACAGGACTAGGCCGGAATCTGGTTTTGGGTGCACTTCTAGGGTCTTTCTCGATGCGAGATAGTTATCGTCTCTCCGTCTCGTCTCTCAATCTGAAGTGTGTACATGTAAATCAGCCACGTTGAGGTCGAGTTCAACATCACGAAATGAAATGAAAGTGATACCACGAAATGAAGGGAAATGTTGCAGTTCGAGAGAAAATACTTCTTCTCATTTCGATTACGTAACCGCAACCAACGGGTTGCGAGGATATTCATTACTACGCTAAATTGGGTACAGCTGTGCACAAAGAAAGCCAACCATTTAAATTCTGATTTTAAAACGTCTGAATACATTTTTGGTGACATTTTAATTAAAATTGATAGGATGCAATTTGCGAGAAAGGACAAAAAGGAAGCGCCCTGTTTTATCAGAATCACGCACCCAGGAATACGAAGGTGTATTGTGTGATTGCCTTATAATTAGGGGCAGCATCATGCACGATAGAACGGATACGGTAGTTCTTAACATTGTGCTGGAATTTAAGTACTTTTATGCTTGGCTTATTTTCGCTCGATCGAATTGCGAATACTATTTAGCACTTGATTAAAAGACGGATATTGTGGCGAACTCCAATTAAGAATAATCGTCTCTTGACCAGTAATGTGATTCCTCAAGGATTCGATTTCCTTGAAGCGGTAACGAATCAATATTTTTATGGATCTCGTCGTGTCCAAGTGTGCTCCAATATAGTTTAGCTTATTGTTCATTAGTATTAACAAATTGTTCGAGTTGGAGATTTAATGTGATAGACTCTTTTCGGGCCTATACTGTATCTGTCTGCTTTGAACATCGCGACACCGAATATATTAGTAATCACTCTATATATTTATGGATTCAATTTTTACTATGTCGATAGCAATCTCGAGTCAAGTATCATTTCGTAAATACGCAAATACTAGTAAATAGTAAGTAGATACGGTGACCTGCTCGCAGGCCGAACACATTAGTGGACCGTGCCGGGCGTGTCGCCTCCAGTGGCACGATGAGGATGGCTGGTGGCGCCACGCTCGGCGTTGTCTACTATTATACTCTGTATACTGGCAACCATTCAGAAGTTAGTTCTATGTGCGCGATGCGCGTCTGAAATATTTAAATTGATTTGCTTAATTGCTATGCTTTATGCGCAGCTTGGTATGGAGTATTTCATGGATTTCATCATGGATATATATGAAAATGAATGGGGTCGCCCATAGCGTGACACTAAGCCGGGTTCGTAAGCACGATAACAATTTTAATAAATAAAGCTAAGTGCGAAGGCATATGGGAAATAATCTAAGGAAGTACACCATTAATTTTGTTATACAGGGTGCGCAGTTGTTCTATACAGTTGTGTCGTGTATGTGGCACCATCGATTGACTCTAGAGCAAACGAACTTGGCCGGTCGGTCGGTTGGCTGAGCTAGTTGAATTTGATGATATGGGACGATATTTTTGCCAGACGGTTTTACATTGAATGGATATTGGATATGCTAAGACCGAATTTTAAATGGCGAATGAAATACAAGCTAATTCTTTGCCAACTGTTAAATTTCGTTCGAATGCCTAATAGCATCGAATCGAAAAATCTATACAACAATGGCCACCTTGGCTTGACAATCCCGTCTCTTATTTTACCCACTTTCGAATTGATAAACAAAGTTAACAAGATAATCTAAATTCCATTCACCGTTTTATAAATTCATAACGCAACCCATAGTTAGTTTCCCCCCCTACCCCCATTAACCCCCCACCCTGCTGCATTGATGATCGTGGCAATATCTATGACATTATATTTCGCAGATACGATTTTATATGGCAACTTTTTTACTGTTATATAAAGAGCTTACGTCAGCCATATTTCTCACCTCCCCACTTTTGCCCATGTGGTCGTCTCCTCTTTGATGCTCGGCGTAGCGGAAACCCACCCTGCTCCCGCCGCCACCCCCTTTTTCTCCATCCACGATCGATTTATATTCTTTTTCAATTCGCCGCCGTCGTAAGTCGACCAGACCCCCGTCTCGTAACATCCACCCACCACTTGCGAAAAATCTTCAACGCCGCCCCCCCTCCTCCTCCTCCTCCTCCTCATCCCTTCGCTTCGCCACCAAGAGTGATATTTATGAGTTTGTAAGCTGCGTTTATTGGCTGGTAACGGCCCGTCGTTACAGAACATGTTAATTTATGTGGAATTCAATTAAACTTGGAGCGCCTGCCGCGATCGCTCGCCCTCTCTCTCACACACATACACAGACCCCAAAGTTACGCCGCATGCATATGCAGCGGTTTTCAGCGGTTTATAACGATTCTCAATGCGATATCGGTTATAGCTACACGTTGTTACCGCGGCTATTGAGTCTGTGCTATGGCACCTACCTTCCTGGGATCAGCAGTCACGGCTCAGGGCAAGCGTCTCCTATATTGTAGCGAATTAGAGATCCTAGCGGCTCTTATCCGAAACATTTTCCAATGGCAAAGAAACGGCACGCGCCCAGCGGTCGATCGCATTACTAATAAAGCACCGTTGCTTCATGTATTGAGGCTACTCGTTAGTTTAATTTCATTCCAACCGGGAATCGAGCTTCGAACACATTTTGATTTCTGAGCTGGTTCCCCTGATATCTAATTATTGCTGTATGTTTTCAATTTCAACCCCGACGAGATTCGAACCAATACTTAGCTATCCCAGTTATATACATTTTTATTGTGGTTTAAAGATTGTGAATAAAATGAAATTTGAATTTTTTTTAATGAATTTTGGTGCGAATTCGAATCAGAGACGTTTATTCGAAGGCCAGCGTTGTTGATTTCGGAGTAAGAGCTGGATTTCATAGCATTTTTTTCAAACTGCTTGCTTTCAGTTTTAGCTATTGTTACAGCTCCGATTATCTGAAGAAGAAAAAAAGTTTTTAATGGACACTTAGTCTTCAGATCCATAAAGTTTCCGACAATTCATCACATTTTGAACTCGATATACGCTCCAACTTTTATTGCTCGACTCCGGTAACGCAACATTAGGTTCGCCCGATATTCAAACGAGAAAGTAAAAAGTCCGTTCGACCGAAATGAGATGAAGAAGAAGAAAAAATCTTTCGAATCGCATCAGGTTGCTCGATTCATCAATTTTAAGGTTAGCGTTACGTTTCGCCTCTAATCTGCAGCTAATAGTTGGACAGATTCATGGCCTCCTGCTAGAGAGCTGGCACTGGCTTTCGGGGGAGTGAAAGCCTGCCCTGGCGGAAGGCGTGGTGCAGTAGATTTGGTTCGGCAACATGTTCGCCGGCATTTTGAAATCCCACCGAGGATTGGTTCCATACCGACCCGGCTGCTCGCTTTCTATTCCAACGGTTCCGAAATGTTGTAGCATATACATACGGTATAATGGCGAGCACAGGAAGGTGCATTCAGTTGGTAATCCCCCGCCACCACGTCTAATGGGTTAATTGATTTTGGAGAAAGTTGTAATTTCTAAATTGAGTTATACTTTTTGTAACGTTACTTTTAGGCTTCTATAGATTATAGATTTTTTAGAGATTTAGATTTATAGATTTTTTCTCAATGTTTTTTTTATTCATTTGGCCTTCTATAGATTATAGATTTTTTAGATAGTTAGATTTAGATTTATAGATTTTTTCTCAATGTTTTTTTTATAAAAGCTCCTGTAATGAAGTTTTGCGTTTCGCATCAGATAAATTTACTCAGCTCATCTCATAATATGTTTTGTATCGCTTAATTCAGGCTACCCCTTTCAAGATTGTTGAAACATCTTAAAATATCACTTTTCAAAAGTCTTAACGGTCGCTTAAGATTGCGCCAATATTTTAAAATGTCGATCGCACACTATACTATCAAGATAAGCTGTACAATAAGCTCACATTAATTGATCAGTTAGCATTAACCCCTGTCACATTTCTACCTAAGTTCTAGATTATTTTAATTATTCTGGTCCAGAATTGCTCAATACAAATTCCGCACCACTTTGTCACCTCTGGTCCTAAAGAACTGATGCTAAATCCATAGGTAATCTCAAGGACTTTAGCCCGATTGGGCTTGCTCATGTTAAATCTTGGAATAAAAATGTAATTGCGCTCAATAGAAGATAAATATTTTTCCTATGTGCCTGTTCAGATATATTGAATTGTATGAATTCGCTTAGCGTGAATGGGGTGGGGCAATTTTGGTCTACCAACTGATGTGGGCCCTAGAGTGATCCCTGGCGACATGTCGGTCACCCCCCTCCCCCGTGGGAGACTCCCCCTTTTCCTCCTCAAGTCCCGCCCCCACCTCGTCACGTGATCGAAGCTCGCCACCGGTGAGATCGACGCGAGGAGAAAATGGAAGCGAAAGATCCATTTCTTCGATTAGGAGCTAATTCGAGATTGCCTCGCCCGCTCTCCTCTTTTCCTAACAATCTCACTGCAGAATGGAGGCGTCTTAAAATTTGGTCGCCATTTGTGAGTCGCTTTTGATCTCTTGAACAGAAATTTACTGCGACCCTAATTTTTGGTTTTAACGTCACCGGTGAGCTTGCTGTTTTATATCGCCACATTTTCAGTTCGGACATTTTGAAAACTACAAATTTAGAACTAATACAGAAGAAGCTGTTAAGCGAATCTTTAACAATGCTTCATTTTTTAGTCGCGATACTCTGTATATTTAAATTTCGAAACGTGACGTTGTCAGCGATTTAGAAATAAGAATAACGCGCACTTTAATTTTGGAGTGCTAATTATTGTTATGGCTCCCTTTTTAATTTCAAGGAATCCAGATATATAATTGTTACACAGGTTTTATTTAATTTTATCATTTTTGAAAAACTAATTCGTCTGAAATTTTTGAAAAGTCGGAGGAACATTTCAGTCATTTTAAATTTCTTAAAAATCTGTTCAACATACAAGTCGCCTCCAATTTGCAGTGCACCACCGCCACCATGCGGAGAGGCCACGTGACTCTCTGGCTGGCGGAGTTGTAGAAAAAATCCCCTATTTATACTTTTCCTTTCTCCCGAAAGACGTCGACTTTGATTTATAATGCAGGTTCGTCCAACCGTGATGGGATTCCTAATCAATAAGCCTACACGCTACCGATTGGGGAGTAAAAGCAAGGGTAGGAACTACCACCACCACCACCACCACCAGCATGCCGTGTACTTATACTTGTCGAGTCCGTTTTTCTGGAATCAGTTTGGATTCAAGTCGACTGTAATAGATCGAAAAACTCCTCTTCCCCGAATTTTGGAGTGAGGCCGGGAAAAGTTTATTTCGCCGATGCGCAGTTAGGAAAAGTTCGATTAAGCAGTCTACAGTCATTTTTTATTAGCTTTTTTGGCATCGAAGTTTGTTGGTTCTCCGCCTGAAACAATTTGGCTAATTGCCGCCGCTGGTATTTGTTAGTTAAATTTTTTTTTTCATTCGCTTTATTAAAAGCGAATGAAAATGAAATCTACGTGCAGGCATAGCATGAGTTATATGTGATTGGTTGTTAGTATCCGCGGCAGCATTGACTTGAGCCGGGAGTTATGGGACCACCCGTAAGCGAACATTTTCTCTAGAAACTCTTACAAAAAAAAAGGCCGCTTGTCACAACATGAGCGCACTTCTATGGGCTGAAAGGAACTAGTGTTTGTTTATGGGGAACCTGTAATGATGGAACAGATGAGAAAATAATTCGCGTTAAACAGGTGCGGGATGGACGTGTTCGTCTCCTCTTACCTAGGCAGCCCCTCTTCCTCCCTTCTCGAATAGCGTGTCGAATCCTATGACGAAATGGACCACCTTGATTGGTGCTGACAACAGGGGAGGAATATTATATTCAAAGTGTTTGTATTGTTGAGCCAGTATTTTCTGTCTTCTTAAACAAAACCGAATAGATGTTGGAACTTCTTATACGAGTATGTTGAGTGCGTATTCAATTAGAGGGCAGGGGTCTGGGTTCAAATCCGTATCAATACATCCGTTTGACATATGACGCAAGCCAGAAAGTCATCGATAACTTAACTGGTATCCGCCGACACCTATAGTAAATTTATAAAATGATCACAATAATTTCCTGTTGTTTTGAAGCGCACAACAGGACCATTGCATAAAATTTGAAAATGTAGAAAACTTAGTAAGTAAATGTGTGAATTGTAACGAAAACAATTTTTTAAGTTCGCTGAATCGCTGTTCCGGCGCTTCCATTTATTGCTTAGTCACTTTGTTGTTGGTCAGGGCAGCGGTGACCTCCATTGTCACGGAGCCGTAGGTGGACAGCAAACGGCCGTGTGTCCACGGTCCGCCCAATTTATGGCGACCCTTAAAAAGGCGAATGATGAGTGTGTGGACAGCGGCCGCCGGACAGTGATGAAAGGTCTGTCGCTGGCCCGAGCAGCAGAACGGCGGACCCCCGAATGCCCCTCGCGCTGACCATAACTCAGGTGCCGGACACGCAGCCGTTCCACTTGGCAGCGAAACTCCCCCAACCGGCCCATCCCCCTCGCAATCACAATTGTTAGACAACAAATCGTTTTGTTCGGGACAATAAAAAAGTTAAAATGCTGTGGGGCGTCCGGCAGAGTACATTGTTTCTTACTTCTGTTGACTAAGACGCCATTTTACAAGGAAGAACTTTTCGCTATGCTCCATGGCCGATCAATTTGTTTGGACCAAAAGATTATAATCTATTTACTGGTATGTGTTAAACCAAAGCAAAATTAAGTTTCCATGGAGCAAAATGAGAAACGCTTCACCGTGTAGACCTTAAGCTCTCCGTTTCTTATAATTCGAAGCCTCATGCGCATGAGAGTTAAGACATTTTATTATTTCGTAAACCAAAGCAGTGATTCTACTCGCAACTCGCACCAAACCATGTGGTGCCCTCTGATGGACGTAGCATCAACTTTATTATATTTCCCTGGTTAGCATGCTTCTACCTACAGAGAATTTGCATATGTAAGCCATAGATTCTCGATGTCATTCGGAATCTATTCTTCCTTTTCCTTCCCCCTCCCGGACCAATGAGAGCGCACCCTGACAATACCCAATGGGGGTAGGGGTGGCGCTGGAGGTCAAGACGAGAGTCTTGGTCGGAGATTTCCGATCGAGACTCCCTGTCACTTCTCTCTTATCAGTTGACCGCACTGGTCTTCTTTATTTAACAGGTGAACCATGCTGGTCACTTGTAAGTTAAAAATGCTAAGCTGATTTGATTTGAAATCTGGACGAATAGAATGAACATTCGAATTTTCTCAAGATGAACATTCAAGTTATAAAAAATCGAATTGTTTTGGAAATCTACAATGTCGCTGATGTAGTTGTATCTATGAAGAAGTTCTCGCGTACCTCCACATAGTAAGATGCAATTGTCCAAGTTTGCATACATCATCTACCGTGAGAACTCGCTGCATTGCATTTACTTAAATGCGATTCCTACAGAAATTAATCGCGATTGTGATCGGTCGTTTTATCGCGTGAAGGACGACCGCCTGAAATCGAAGGAGACTCGATAGTCTCTTAATCGACTCTACATCTGAAGTGCTGATTTGCGTGAGATTGATTGCGTGAAGAAACCTGATCGAGCGAGCGGTTGAATATAACAACAAATTGCAGCAGATGTGGACACTTGGTACGATTGGAAGGTGACGAGGAATTTCTCGGTGAACGTAAGCGGGGTCGCTCCCCAGAACAATCTAACAATGATGAAAGTTTGAACATTCGTAATTAGAAATAAGTATTGGCGATAGTTAATTGTATTTGTTTTAGATGAAGGAATGTTGAGAGCGGGAGTCTTTTTGTTCTGCGATTAAAAGAAGCTCTTTTCCTTTTTATCTTGAATTTGGTGGAATGTGTTCTTTGCAAAAATGTGCGTTTTGTCCCTTAAAATTATTGCAGAATCAGAGTCTTGAATTTCTTTGTTGAATAATTAATTTAAGTCTAACACATATATTGTGCGTTGCGGAAATATCCGTAAAGGTTGCTTTTGCGGCTGTAGATTTAATCCTTCGACGTTTTCAGTCGTGTCTAGGCTTCATTGTGCACGCATTCGTCCGTTTCCCCTGTCGACTAAGTTCGTTGTTTTCGGTAGCAATCGGGCAGGGTAAACCCCTGGATTGTGATTTTCCTACTATTACAATAAAAGTTTCTATAGTGTTTGTAATAATATCTTTTGGAGGTCGCTACTAAAGGCGTTTTTATATGCGAAATGTGGTACTGCAATTTTTGTTCTCTTGACATTCTGTAATCAAACCTTTCCGATCAGTCTGGTTAGATGTGCATTTTCGATGTTCCCTACGTAAGAGAGATTTTTGCTTGGATAATCGGGAAAAATGTGTGAACATGTTTTGAGGTGTTTGGCAGACAGGGGGTTATTGAAATAGAATTCTTGATGGAGAAAGGGATGGGGGTTTGAATGGTGACGGTGCTTGATCAGGCGAGGGGAAGTGTAATCATCCTCCTGTGACCCATGTGTTGGCTGCTACACAGCATTGGTGATGTGTCCGGTTGCTCGTCGTCAAATTTTCCAGGGGATCAACCAATTCTAAGTTTATGCAAACTTTTTGGACTTTTGAGAAATAACATTTTGTTGAGGAAAAATTACTCTGATTAGAAGCTTATCGATTGTTAAGGGTTTCTGTTCGAATGGAGAAGAAAAGTGCAATGGTGTTATAAAAAGAAATGGACATCATGGTGCGAATTGTTGGACAGAAGATGATTTCAGCCAGAATTCAGTGTTGATTCGCTGAACAGAATGAACCATGAGGAGCAGTCGCAACATTGAACTATTTTATGTGTAGCACTCTTTGGCCTGTATTATCGATTTGTCTCGATGGATCATCGATTATTTCATATTGGAATAAGATTTGTCTTCCGGAATAATTTTTAAAGTTTTATTTGAACTATGCCCGATAGGGTCATCATTTAATTTAATGAAATCAAATTAAGAATATTGACTATTAATCGATAGTAGTAATTGAGATCAATCCATCGAATCTATGCTGCATGTGAGACTTTGATGTGTTTTTCCCATTCTCAAGCGTTTCAAATGTTGCCTTATTAAATCTCTAAATTCGTTCCAAATTCTTGTTTACATATTTTTTAAATTATCTGTTAATTGGCAATATCGATTGTTTTTGTTCGTTCAACAATGGACGTGACAGGCGCTATATATACTAAGCTCAGTTGACCATTACTCTGTATTTCATATGGCTTGTGCTGATGTAGTGTAAATTGAACTATGGTTTGCTCCTCACTGAAGTAGGGGATATTGGGAAAGGGGGAAGGAATTGAGTGAACTTGATTACGTCCTCTCGCGCTCCCAATCATAATTTCCCCCTCCCGTCCTTCCTCTACAACTTCCATCACCATCCCCCCTTGCTATGTCTAGAACGTTAATGCGAATGATGAAATACCAACGGAGGGACTTGAGGGGTTTGAACAATATTAGCAATGCGTGACGGATGACTGGATGATGGTCGGTTACGGGTCTCATGGACCCCGATCGACGAGTGGGTCGTCCAAACTGAGCGCCAATGAATTGTGACGGACAGTGCCGTACGTAGGCCACACACGTCACAGAGACACCTGTGTCGCTGATCCCGTCCCAAGACGTTTCCTCCAGTGGAACTGGATGCGGAATCCCATCTCCATCTTTTGAACGATGAAGAAAATTGTAACATCCGTTAGTGCGTCCTGTGTTTGGTATTATGATATGAAGCCTCTTAGCCCGTGATCGCGGTTTCGATTCCGGCCGACACCTTCGGAATTTTTCGGGCGAGAGAATTTCCTTAACGCGCCTTCCTTCGGAATGGAAGTAAAGCCGTGGGGCCCGTGCCTGTA
>JAQGBY010001329.1:0-30355 GCA_034698785.1 Mycogona germanica
CTCATAAACACTTGATTATTATCAAAGATGGACATTGTTCTTCAGTAGAGATTTCTCATAAGTCTCTGCAATCCAGTGATTAATCAGTTGAAACAAAAATTATTTCTTTAGAAACATATCTTAATAACATTTTTTTATTTACAAAGAAAGTAAATTGAACATAATAGTGCTGAACACAGAGCAAATAAGTTAAAATAAGCTAAACACAAATACAAACATGTAGCCAGATAACCAACAACCAAAGACAAGTGCATCCAATCCATCATTCACACAGAAAGGAACTTACACATAGGAATGAATGATTCTACATTAATCTGCTCTAACCAATATAGAGAACACCAGGGTGCCTGTTTCACCCAATCATTTGTCATTGAATTCGAATAGAGTGTCGGTAGTGTGTTTCCCCCAAAAACCCGTGATCACGGTTTGAATTCCAGCTGACACCTTTGGAATTTTTCGACAAGATCAATTCTGTCACACACCATCTTTCGGGATAGAAGTCAAATTATGATCCATAACCATATGATATTTGGAAGTTAAAGATTCCTTTCCTTTTTAGCCTAGGTTCGGGAAAAATTCTAGGTCACCTACCTGGGGGGGGGTTGAATATGTTAAAGTGAACCTCCTTAACAAACATTTCTTTTTAATTTTGAATAGGCAGCCCATCTTCTGCATTCTGCAATTCTACCCTCACCCAATGCTCGCTCAATGCAGGGTGTCGAGTGGCAGAAAGGTAGCGCGTTTGCCTCTTAGCCCGTAATCGCTGTTTCGATTCCGGCCGACACCTTCGGAATTTTTCGGGCGAGAGAAATTCCTTAACGCGCTTTCCTTCTGAATGGAAGTAAAGCCGTGAGTCCCGTGTCTGTACGATGCCATGTACACGTTAAAAATCCCTACGTTGGTATCTTATATTAAGCCTGTGCTAGTAAAAATTACCAGGTCGCCTCCTTGGGGTTCTAGTTGTAGTTGTGGACCTCCTTAACAAATATCTCAGATACAACCGGTCGTTCGACCCCCGCCATAGGCCCCTCTTTTGGGGGCTGCTTGTGGGTACATATTGTAATTGTAATTGTTATGCAAAGTGGCCACAACTCATAAGCTGCACCGAGATAACCTGTTATTTTAATCTCAGATTTCAACCCACAATATTCTGGGCCGAATGAACTTAGATATTAATTTGGTAATTAATGCTACACACCAGAACCTCCAATGTAGGCATAATATTTAATCATTCTCTGTCATCCGTTTCCTCCAACTAGTTTACAGAACGCAAGCCTCTGATTGAAGGGTGATACTAAATTGATCACTTTGTTGCAGAACAAAGCCACTATGCCGACAAGCTGCAGTTGATAGAACAAGAACAATGGATGGATGAGCATCAATGAGTCATCTTTACTTACCACATACACCTTTATCCGTTTGCCCCGTGCACATTAATGGAAGAAGTGACACTGTGAGTGAGATTATGGAAATGTTCATTTTTAATGTAATTGATATTTATGCCACATTGTTGATTATTTGTGCCACATAAATTGGAACTTAAGCAACTAGTTTCTAAGACACTGAATCACTATTGTGTGTGAGTCATAAAAACCGATAATACATTGCAAGAACATCATCCAGAAATATTTCATATGGATAAACACTTTTGGTACGCTTGTGTGAGGCAAAAATTGATATAGACAGATTTAAATTGAGATGAGTGTGGTACAGAGGGTTGTTTCATTGTTGTTGACCGATTTTTAAAATGCTTTATAAAAGTAGCATGTGCCCGGAATGATTTGATTCTTTGCACATAACTAAATAAACACATTTGGTTTTTGAATTTTATTATTCATAAACATTAAAAACAAAATGACGTAGAAATATATAAGTTGCTAAAGTGTACAGTACATACACCATAAATCAGCTCACTTGAAGATCATAAGGTCTCCCCCTCGATCTTGCCAGACATGTATGCGAGTGTCAGCTCCTCTGTGTTGCTTACCTCCAAGTGCTATCTCCAGAGGATCACACGTGTCTGGTAGGCTGGAGAGAAGAATGTGGATGACCTCATTGTCCTTGATCGTCATCTTCATGGTGGTAGCGAGGAGCTGGACCATCTGCAGCATGTGGTTGATGTATTCGTGGATGGGGCCGGACACATAGTGCAGGTTGTACAGTCGATGCCTCACGACAAGCATGCTCAATACCGTCGCATGCTTGTACAACCCGGCAAACTGCTGCCACACATTGAACACAGTCTCATCAAGGTCAGCTGCGATACGGCACAGTAACGGCAACGGTCCTCTCGTTGGCCCGGGCCCATCTGTCTGGCTGGGCAGCTCCAGCTTCTGGTTTGGAAGCAAACTTCTCGACAAGGTAGGCCTGCATTCACTGCTTCCAGACTGCATAGTTCCTGCCAGTAAGGAGCGGCACCAGCTGCTCACTCTTGGCCTCAGCCATGATGATGAACACACGCTGTAAGACACACACGATGGAAAAAAATTTGGCTGACATCACTGGTAAGAGGCAAACACCGCTCCCCTTAAAAGGGCCAATCCTCAACAATTTTAACAATTCTGAAGTAAAGTTTTTTGATTAAATTTGTAACATTTTAAAGTATTTATAATTTATTTAAATGTCATTATAATTATAAAGAATTTATTTAGTTATCACAATTGAATTTATAAATTGTTAAAGTTTTAAAATTATAATATATTTTGAATTTTATTTACATGTAATTAATTTAGAGATGCATCCTATAATTGAACACAAATTTTTTTTAATTTAAATTATAAAGATTCCTATTTTAACTGAAAGCTGTTTTGAAGTTAAGTTGGGAGGTTCAAGGCACTCACATGTATGCCTAGGCACAAACTAGAACTCATGGTCTGGGGGAATTCTCGGGCTAGCCATTGGAGTGGGCTTCTCTCCCACCACCCCTATCGCAGCTTCAATTAGGAATGATTTCAATTCCAGATAGCAACTTGCAGACTGAGCAGTTAGCACTTTTCTCACCAGGGGGCGTCCACTGCATCCCATGAGGCACTACTGCACGACGGTGTCGCCACCTGGTGGTGAGTGGCGCCACCCCACAGGCAACACCACCTCACAAATAGATTGTTATATAAAAGCTCTTTCCAAAGAAAGTATTTGCTTTGAAAAGATTGCTTTGAAAGTATCCGCAATAATTAGAAGGTGTATAATAATGGAACGACAAAAAGGAAAATCACAAAGTTCCAAAGACAACGGGGTCAAATTCGAACGCCAATTGCCCCCCCCCCCCCACCAGCATACAACAAAAGTGGTGGTGGACAAGGTGGAGCACCTGGTCTCTGGCGATAATCCAGCAACACAAAGAACGACTGCCAAACGTGTGGTAGTGTCGCCAGCAACTGTACGTTAATCATGTCATAGCTAAAGATTTACATCTTGAAAAGAGGCCCAAAGACCGTGTTCATAAGCTCATGCCATGCCATGCTGAATGGATGACCAACTGCAGGAAGCTGTATGAGAATTAACTACCTGGCTCGTGACCGGTGGAAGTACATTGTTATTCTGTATGAGGTACGGGTCTACCATTCGGGGAAATTCGGGCAATCTACTATCGGTCACATGGTGACAAGACATTTTCCAGATGGGTTTGGGAAACCAAAAAAAGTTTCTCACAAGGATTCATGGTGGTAGCCGGTTTTTCATACAACAGTAAGATGACATTAAGACGTTTTGGCTCCAAGGTGAAAATTAACTGGGTCTAGAGCCAAACGTCCTGGAACATTTATACCGTCATGAAATACCAATTATGTACGGCAATGAGGCCAGCGATGTGTTCATCCATCAAGACAAGGAATCCAGCCATACCTTGCATTCCACAGTTGAATGCATGATGAATTTGGAACTTGAAACAAAAATTCGAGCAATTCCCTTTAGCTGCATCCCAGTCAAGTCCCCAGATGTCGCGCCCATGGACTTCTGCACTTTTGGACTGTTGAAATAGGCACTCGGATGGCCTATGGAAAGTGTGCCAGGAGGAGTGGGCCAACATTGATCATCATGCGCTTCAACGTGCACTTCTATAGTGTGGAAACTTCGCTGCAGGGTGATTGTCGGGAAACATGGCTAACACATCGGCCACAACAGGGGGTGAGAAATGGAATTTCATAGGGTATACAGCTTTTAAAAATCGGTCAACCAACATGAAACAACCCTCTGTATACTGGTTAGTGCATTGCACTCCCATGCCCGAGATTGAAGGAGGGTTCAATTTCTTGCTTCTGACATTTTTTTAGCAACACAGTGTTTACGCGAGTCTTCTGAATGAATGGTTAGCCACGGTACCCTTCCTGTAACATATCTCCCTACTTAGCTATGAAATGAGATATTGTCATGGCCCAGGCAGGTTTCCTGCCTGAGTGTATGGCACTGTCTCACACTAGGTACATTTTTTTACCCAATCAACTGTAGTCAACCGCACTACAGGCATTACATACCCCTCATGTTGCTCCGGGATCGAAATTTTCGAGAACCCGAACCGGGGATCCAACCAGGGACTGCCGAACCATAGTCAGTCACTAAACCAACTGGGCTACGACGAGTCGTACTCAGGGACTCAGGGACAGGTACTATTTTGTTGTTTGTACTGACTATTTGATAAGTGTTCTAGGAGTATTGGCTTATTAGAATAACTAAGTAGCCAGGCAGTGCTAAGGGGTGTTAGAAGTGTGCTGCTGACAACAAGAAGACAGGAGATTTTCAATCTCCACTAATTGTTTGTGCATTTGTATTATATCGTATCGGCATGAATCCGATTGTTCATACTATCAATTTTATCAACTACTATCGTTTCTTTAACTGTTTGTACGTACATAGCAACTGCTATATATTAATCCAGTGTTTATGTTCAAATAAATGATCACTTAATATCAAAGATTGTGATTTCAACTTAATCTAATTATCCCAAATTAATGTTGACCCCAAAAAGCCAATATGATCGAACTATCAAGCATCAAACATCCAACAAAATAGTGAATAAGTGTTGCTTATTACAAAGTTCAGCAATTTCAAAACAATAAATTTTTGCTAAAAGATATTAATCATTTATTACCCCTTTTTGGGTATTCCTAGTTTGTATTTGTGTTCTTACAAAAAACATTTGAATGAGTGAGTGGGGCGAAAAATGAGTGAGTGCACTTGGAAAGTTCTACACATATTCAATGATGTGCTCTAGCTCCAAAGGATCACTCAGGTGGTACTACTGTTTTCCCATAGCACTTTCTTATTTTATCCAAATTTTGTGATAGCACAGCAGGTGGAAATGGAAAAATCAAATCGGTTCAAAGAAAATTCCTCACAAAAGATAATATACTTTAGAACCGACAGTGTCATTGGTAGGTTTACCGGACATTCTGCCTAAAATGGGAGTTGGGGAAATATCTCGATGTTGAGATTTTTATTTATCCAAATTTTGTGCTAGCACAGCAGGTGAAATAGAAAAAATCAAATCGGTTCAAAGAAAATTCCTCAAGAAAGATAATATACTTTAGAACCGACAGTGTCATGGGTAGGATTACCGGACATTCTGCCATAATATTGTCGCGATCTAAGACACGAACAGATGTTGCGCAAAAAAATGACGTCAAGAAGCAAGCCTGAGGGGCTGTCGTCCTGGCAGGCATCCGGCCGCTCAGGGTGAGGGGGTTGCCTTGGCAACCACCTGACCTCCATTCGAGCAGGTCACTGGTCACGCGTTGCCAATGGTTACGGAGGGGTGAATGAGGAAAAAGGTCACAAAAGAATTGTCGATTCAATCATTTAAAATAAAATAATGTTTTGTAGCAATTTAAAATTAATATTAAAAAAGGGATTAGAGGGCAGGGTTTAATGTAGTAATAAAGGGGAGGGGATCTTAAACTTAATTTGGTTGGTTTTCTTTAGGTATGTCAGTTCCAAGAATGTGTTTATGTTTTAACAAGTATCTTCGTCAGGTTGCAGATTCTAATTTTTTTTGTGTTCTGGTCGGCTTGGATTGATCTTGGTGGCGTGGGATTTGTCTTTTTAAGACGAATCCAGCGGTTCCGGGATCACGCCAATCCGTCCGGGAGTTCGGAATTATGGTGAAGTTATGTGGAACCTCGGATTTGGATTCGTGCGGCGCGATATTTTGTTTTAGGTTGGCCAATGGGATTTCGGTTTCCGTTAACGGATTGAGGCGATCTTGGGCCCGCTGAGTTCGTCTTTTCGAGACGAATCCAGCGAGTCCAGGATCGAGGCAATCCGCCTAGGAACAACGGCGTAATATAAATTTTTGTAATTGGCATTATTATTTTAAAAAAAGTGTAATAAGTTTTGTTTTCGGGGTTGCGTCCAAACGCGCGCGCGCCGGGAGGGACGTCTTTTGAGGGGCCCTTGACCATTGGTCGAAGCTGAGGAGATGACCCGCCTCTAAAGGGGGTCATGCTCCTCTATAAAAAGGGGAACTGAAAAAAAACGCGGTACAGTCCACAGGGAGGAAGATGGGAGGCCAACGTCATTTTCGGAGTCAACTGGAGTTCGCGTGTTCTGCAACAGTTTTTTTTTAATTTTAAATTCAAAAGTCTTCAGCCACAAACAAATAACTTTTTCTGATTCGATAATTGTGCAAAAATCCGTGAAGAGTGAGTTCTTGCCAAGAGTGATTGTGTTTGGTGTTAAGTAATGATCCGTGTTTCGCTTAAATATTTTGGTAAAATTTCGCCTCCACAAAAATTCTGGGAAACCGATTAAATGACGTTGGTCTCTCATCTTCTGTATTCTGTGCCGAACAATTGCCTGCTGTACATCATGGGTGAGTTAGTCAATTTGTTTCAAAGTAATTTCTTTTCAAGTGTCGTTTCGGTTTTGCTAGATAAATTTCTTTAAAAAAGAACATCTAAAAAGAATTGTTATTTGGTCAGAGTTGATGTAATACGTGAGATTAAGCGGCGCTGAAAGCATGCAAGAAATAGTTGACAAAGATTTATTTTCCACGTAATAAGCTCCGAATTGATGCAAGATTATTTGCAAGCGAGAAAGAGTGCGCCCAAGTTCTTAGGAGTTTATTTATTTCTCGTGTCGGCCAAGTGGGCAGCTAGTGTTTTATCTATCTCTCGAGCTATCCTACATGTAATTTCATTTGTCTAGTGTGTTTTTTAATCAATTTGATCTTTGCATTCGGACCTTCTTACAAATTAAGTGTGCTAGTTTTCGTGACGTTTTTTTCTTTGCCATGTTTCATGTTTCTTGTAGTACCGTGTTTTAACTTATGCTTCTATCATTCATCAAAAAAATCGAAAGTTCCAAAGTGTTTTATTTGTATTAGCCAAGCGAGTGAGCAAGCTCATCTTCATTTCCTCTTGCTCTGGTGGACACCCCCATTGTTTTCTTTTAGTTTTTCTTACTCATAGTGTAAAGTCTTTTCTAATTCTTAGTAGATAGTTAGTGATTCGTTTGTACATAATTTTTTTCATCTTTCACCTCTAGGGGAGGTATGTTTTTATGAAGTTTTTCTTGTTTTTCACCTCTAGGGGAGGTATGTTTTTTATGAAGTTTTTGTGAAGTTTGCAACAAGTATTGTTCCGTGCGTCCTGTCTTCTAATTTTTTTTGCCTCTAGGGGAGGTATGTTTTTCTGCAGTGTATTAGCTTGCAACAAGTGTTGTATTCTACTTAAGTCCATTTTTGTTTGTTTTGAAATTTGGTATTGTCACCTCTATGAGAGGTTTTCTGTTTTAATTATTTGTATTCAAGTGACTGGGTGAATTCAAATAAAGGAACCTTTTGGATTTTCTAGCCCACAAACTGAACCTGCATATTTTCTTATTTGATTGTCAGTAAGTTCCAAAAGGATGTAAATAAATTAAAATTCGTGAGCCTCTGTTGCGTTAATCGTGACAGAGTTCTACACATATTCAATGATGTGCTCTAGCTCCAAAGGATCACTCAGGTGGTACTACTGTATTCCCATAGCACTTTCTCATTTTATCCAAATTTTGTGATAGCACAGCAGGTGGAAATGGAAAAAATCAAATCGGTTCAAAGAAAATTCCTCAAGAAAGATAATATACTTTAGAACCGACAGTGTCATGGGTAGGATTACCGGACATTCTGCCTAATCTGAGAGTTGGGGAAATATCTCGATTTTGAGATTTTCATTTTTATCATTAAATAAATCACATGCCTGGCACAGCTTGGATCAATATATCTATTCTGGGGTTATTTTCTTTGACATGAACAAAATGTCACAATTTAAGGATATACTTACAACAAGTTCCGACCAACGCCCCAATTGGATATAGAGGATCAGTGCTCTTAATGGTTGCATATGTCGAACCTTCGCCGCATCCAGGCATTTTGAACCCTGAATAGCAACTGCCTCGATAATAGATGGCACCCGACACTTGGCACGTTACACCTGCACAAAATTAGTCATTGAAGTTAATTCAACTATATAGTTTAAGGGAACTTCATCCCAATTTGGCAGCTGTACACATATACACATACATATACACTGTAAGAATTTCTCTCCTCAAAATCTCACTTGACTATTTTATCTTCCCTGATTCAGCACATCCCAAACACCCCCAAAAACCATTCAACACACTCCAAATAGTAGTCTCTGAACTTAACTAAATCTTTAAACAATAAATTTTACAAGAAACAATTTCCCCCCCCCCACACACTGAGCTCTGGATCTTAAAACCAGTTTATTTTCACCACAAGCTGGTGCCCATTTGATTTTGTAGTCCTTAATTGTCCTCCTTCCTTTTAATGGTAGTTTTGGGAACACACCAGTGCAATCCTTGCACAACACTGGACATCTGGAGAATAATCTTTAAGTGCTAGCAAAATCCATCCACATCCATCTGGATTTCAGAGTTCGTATCTTCTTTGTAGAGTGAAAATCTCCATCTAATAATTGTTCTTCCACAATCCTTATTTCTTTGTAGATATGATTGTGGATTGGTGTGGAACTATTACTGTTTTCACTGCAGTACTGTCACAGCATAACCAGCAATCAAGGCATAGACAAGACCTTGTAGTGGGGGGAATTCTTGGACAGGCGTTTTGGTGGTTGCCTTCTACCAACTGCCCCTTACACAGCTTCAGTTTGGAATGATTAATTTTAGCAGACTGCAACACACAGAATGAGCAGTTGGCTGCCAGCTCACCAGGTGGCTCTGCACTCCTCCCAGGAGGCATTGCAGCTGAGATGTTCTGCCACCTGGTGATGAGTGGCGCCGCCATATGGGCAACGCCGCCTCACACGTAACGAAACAAATTATAATTCCTGTCTGATCCAGTCTGGTAATTAATTTTGAAATGAACGGACTTTGAACAATTCTGTTGGCCCCATTATTATATAGTTTTAAAACAGGACTGTTTCCAACTTTACTCTCAACTACACAATATTTTAAAAAAATAATATTTTCAATACAGTTTTCAGATGACCATTGTACAGTTTGTTTTTAACAGCAAAGGATGTTGAAAGAAGGCTACAGTGCTTATCTTTGTTCATTTGCATGATTGTCATATTATACGTTGAAGATGTCACATGATGCCTGCACAAAGTCAAGCACTAGTGCACATGCATGATTCTTAATTTTTTTAATGTTTGTCCTATAAAATATATTATGTATACTTGATGAAATTCGTAAACTTTTGCTTTGATTCTATGTGAAAGCTTACAAGCAAAGTTTGACTAATGCATTTTGATGTCACAAACATTAAGTTTTGATCACTGAAATATTTGACTTTTCTAGCCACAACTGCTTCACTATTGAAGCACTATGTCAGTCTTTCCAAGTTTTAACCCCACCATTGAACTTGCACCCAACTTATGCATACTGGACTTCTTAAATACCAAATTATTTGTCCTGCAAGCTTGAGATGGTACTGTAAAAATCGAAACAAAATCTAAAGGATAAAACCCCGAACACCCGTCATATGCCCACCATTGTGCATTTGCACTACATAATGGCATGTCACCTGGATTGAATAAACACCAAAAATAGAACCCATGACTGTCGTACTGTGAGTCAGTCCTCCTACTGACTTAGCAGGAAGGAAGCTATACCTTATTAACTGGTCTACTTCATCTTGCCACATACCGTGTTCCTGACATATTCCTTTGTATTTGGAATCACACGACTCATCGTTCCAACCGTAAGTCTGTCCTTTCTCTTGTGCGATGCACAGATCGTTGTTGGAATTATAGGTGCTGGCCGCGTTCTTGAAACCCGAGTAAATGGCCGTGCTGAAAGCGTCCCCATTGCTGAACCTCCAGGTGGCACCAGGAGTGGCACGACTCATGCCCACAAACACCGGATCCACGTTCGCCTGGACCTTTTCAAATTGAAAATATCAAGCAATAAATCATCTGTCTAATTGTCCCTGACTTCTAACTAGTACTGTGCCATCTGGTGGTGATCTATTGCAATAGTGCATAAAGCATTGTTCAATTTGTCAGGTGGGAGGTGCTTCTGTTTTAAACCACCAGCAAAACCTCCACAAACTTACTGACTGTGGTTTCGGCGGTCCCGGGTTCGATTCCCGGCGCGGGCTCTCGAAAATTTCGATCCCGGGGTACTGGTCGTTCCCCTCACATAGTGCTTAAGTACCAAGAGGGGACGTAAGGCCTGTAGTGCGGTTGGCTACAGTTGATTAAAAAAAAAAAAAAAAAATGCAACTGATCAGGGAGAAAAAGGCAGCTCCCGAAAACATTATTGCAAACCTGTAGGTATGGGCTCGAAAACTTAATTTTTTCTCCAAGTGAGATTGAGGAGACGCCGACGATAGTTATAAACAAATTGCTCGCCACTGTGTCACGGCTGGTCATCTGCCAAATTGGAAAGAAGCCAAACTCATATATGATGCCCCACTTTACGCCAAACTGACAGTTGTCAGTTATACCGAGTGTGTTGGTCAATAAGTATTGATTTGCGGCTTCAACTGTACCATGCGTTCTTTTTGGTACATGTAAATATTTACATCCTTAATCGACAAATTCTTCAAATACAGAAGCTCCAGAACTCAGCTGTTCGAGGATTGTATTATATTCCAAGGGATAAACAATCTTGCTTGGGACCGCTCGTATGTTCCTTCAATATGACAAATTTACAATTCGCGAATTATATATGATCAAGCTATTAAAGTTTAATGGAGGTTGAAGTCGAAACCAATGAGATAATAATAGAGAATTTAAGGTGTAACGCTTGACACCATGACAAGAAATCAGCTACAAAACCATTAATTCAATATCAGTTGAGACTAAATATTTTCTAATGGAATTTCAAATATTCCAGATCAACAATAAACATAGAAAGAAAAACTACATAATCATTTACTGTATACAATTGCGCCTAAGCACATGCATCACAGACAAGACAAAATGCAATAACAGAATTAATTAATAAAAATACCTTGCATGCTTTCGGAAATACATCTGTTATCAAGGGCTGTCACGTGACACATTGCCCAAACTACATGTGGTTGTCAAATTAATACGCATATATGGGAACGCTCTGATGTTGCTGAGACAATCATTCATTGTCTTGGCGCTTTTCTTGATGAAATACGATTCCGCCATAATCCGGTTGGCATAAAAAACCCCACCAACACTCATATGGCGGCCTCAAATATCACAATAATGCCATTTATAATGCTGCGATTAGAAGCCACCTTACATGTTCCACAATTGCACTACGCAATCTTGAGCTCAAATTTTGTTTTAATTCCTTCCTAAACATATCCGCATGCAAGGCTCACGCCATTTTGAATATTTTCGAGAGAGCAAGATGAGCGTACTCACAATCTCATTTAGAAGTCTTCCACCAATATTGCCACCCACTTCTTCAGTCTATCCCTTTAATAGAGATGTAAAGAATATGCAAACCAATAAATGGGGTATCAACAAGAATGCAAGACAATATGGTTTGGTCACAGACCTTCTGAAACTCCCCACAAAACTAAACATGCTTATTTCCCATATGTGGATGACACCACCGCCTCCAAGGCTTTGCAATCCATCCTCGAGCCACACCGAATTAAGCTGTCTTTCGATTGTCCCTCAAAGACAAAGAATTATTTCTGGAAGAGCCACAAAACTAAAACAGATGACTTACATCCAGAAATGTATACTATCCCATGTGGCACATGTGACGAAACCTACACAGGAGAAACTGCCCGGAGCATTTCCTTACATTTCAAAGAGCATTCAAATGACATTAGAAATTTTGTGTCCGATAAATCAGCCCTTGCTCGCCACTGTGTCATGGCTGGTCATCTGCCAAATTGGAAAAAAGCCAAACTCATATTATGCCAACTTTATCACTTTATGCCAACCGCATTATGGTGGAATCGTATTTCATCAACAAAAGCGCCAAGACAATGAATGATCGTCTCAACAACATCAGAGCGTTCCCATATTTGCATATAAAAATTATGACCACACGTAGTTTGGGCACTGCGTCGCGTGACAGCCCTTGATAACAGATGTATTTCCGAAAGCATTCTAGAGTATTTTCATTAATTAATTCTGTTATTGCATTTTTTCTTGTCTATGACCCAGGCATTACTGTGCTTAGGCACAATTGTATACAGTAAATGATTATGTAGTTTTTCTTTCTATGTTTATTGTTGATCTGTAATATTTAAAATTCCATTAGTAAATATTTTGTCTCGACTGATATTTAATTAATGGTTTTGTAGCTGATTTCTTGTCATCGTGTCCAGGGTTACACCTTAAATGCTCTACTATTAGGCACCCGAAATAGCATGGTGGATGTCGATTCGAATTCATTCATTCTCCCAAGGAGGGCCAAGGGTTTGCATTACGTTGTTCCATTAACTAGGCTGAAAATTACTGAGGCAGAAGTAACGTCAGCCATTATTTTGAACCATGCAAAGATTCCGTTTACAGCATTGTGAGCTAAACTTTAAATTGTTAATTGAATGAGGATTGAGAGTGAGTGATTTGACATATATTAGGAAGTCCTAATAGTGTTTAGTGCCACATAAGCACTTCACATTTCAAGACTTAAAATTTTGTATGAATGGGTCTGAACTTAAATTTGCATGTAGGTCTATTATGCAGATGTTTATCGTTATCATTATTATTATTATAATAGCAACATAAAATCATTTGATATCAACTGTATTTATTATTGTTTATCTAATGCTCTTGTCTAAGACATATACATTTTTTTGCAACATTTGCTGAGGGACCCCCAAAAATCAGTTCTGATGAGGGGTCTCTTACAAATTCACGTCAACTTCATTTAAATACGTTGTTGTCTTTCACTTGATCTGTATCAACGGTGTTGATGCTAAAAAAACTATTTGGGGACAGTAATGTGAATTTGTTATTGAATTCTAGAAAAAAAGTAGCCCAATAATGTGGCCGTGCTCATATGTCGGACAGGTTGATAAATGCCCAACTATGTAAAAATGATACTAGTGTTTTGTACTTGCACCATTTCTATAAATATACGAGCAATTAAAAAAAAACTATGTTAGGAATGACAATGGTATGTACAGAAACGCGACGGAGTTGTGTTTTACCAACTGGACTCGATTTCTGTTCCCGACATAGCTTTGCAGAGGCCGTGATTATCCTTGGACACTCAGTCATGGGCACCCCCTGGAAAAGCTGAGTGAACGTGCAACCGTCTTGTAATTCAGTGTAACAGACTTGGAGCTAACTAATATTCAGCGGCAGAACTGAGGAACGACGAGCGAGATCTCCTACGTGGGCGCCGGTACAGGTAAAAAGCATGAATGCAGTAGACCATTTCGCACCCCTGAACTCTGAAGATGTGTAATTATTGATACAAGTATCGAGGGCTAGGGGCTAAGCTCCCAATTCCGAGTGTGTCCCAATTGATAAATAAATGGGTGCATTGTCATTGTGTCATTTGGTTGTGCAAAGGGTGGACAGCTGGTGCGCATGATTGTGTGCTATACGCCACATCTCCAAGATGGTCGAACTTTAGAACAAACAGCATGCACCCCTCACATAGTGCCTAAGCATTGAGAGGGGTACAGAAACTACTATTGTGATTTACACTACAGTGAATTAAAAACAAGTGCAATGTTATTCAGCTTACATTGTGAAAATCGTTTTGCTATCCTGGTTGTGTCAGTAAATTTACAGTAAAAGTCAAACCTGAATGAGTGTGGTGAAAAGATGGTTGACTAGAACATTAGGCATGGCCAGGAATCCGTGTCGCAGCGCACAATTGATGTCTGAATTGTTGAATGTGTCCGTGATGTTGGTTAGCCAATAACAGCGGTTATTTAACAGAAATTGGTCTGAATCACACTTTTTACTAATTGCTGAAAATGGAAACATAAAATGTAAGTAGCACTTTGTTGAATTGCTGTGGGCTGCTGCAAACACAAAGCCAAGATGGCGCCTGGCTGTGGAGAACACCAAAAACCGGAGGCCTTATTTGACTCAAGCTGACAATGCGAGGCAGAAGAAGACCGACTTCAAACGTAGCAAAAGAACAGCTTTATTGCTAGACAAGTTGACTGGAAAAACGACAGAGTGACTGGTCACAACGGCAACTTGGTTGAGAGTGAGACAGACACACGAAGACAGAACTGACCTTCATGTGTGGTGGGTACATAGGTCGCCCTCCTTGGGCAACCTATGCAGTGCACCACAGTCGCCGCCAAGTGGCTCCTGTGATCCACATATGAATGGCGGCCCTCACGGGCCACACCATGCATACCCACCACCTCGCTCACTTTGAGCGAGGTTGTGAGCCACCGTCGCCACCAATCAGGTGGCGACACACTCACACAACCAGGTTCACCTTTGAACCTGGTGGCGACTCCCCGGAGGTGCGATTCCTCCAACACTCTTAGTAAACACTCTGCACAGAAAATTCCTTTTTCATTAATTATTAACTAAAGTAACAGTTTACAGTGTCAGACCAAATATAGCTATTTTCTGCCAGCTAAATTTAATTTCATCTTGATCTCACACGGTTCAGCCACAATTTTGTTGTCTTTTGGCAGCTTATATTTTGATTTTATCTCCTAAGACTTCTTAAGTTACTGTTTCAAGCCACCTGAAATGCTTCTTTAAATAATTTGATCATCTTATATCATACAGCCTACTTGATTTTACGTGATAATATTTTAGCAAATTCATTATTTCTTGTGCAGACTGCAATTTTGCAGATTCTGAAGCTAAAAAAATGATGCTTCAGCCAATATCTTACAAATACCCGCTTTGACAAACAAGTCACATACACCAACATGACCAATTTCAAGATCTATTGGAATTTAGGAAAATTCTAATATATAAATTTAACAAAAAACATTTATGCATATTCAAGATATTATTTTTCTAGAATATTCGTTGGTTCTAATGGTGCAAAGTGCATAAGGTACAAATACTGGTGTAAATGTGCCCCTCACATTGTGCCTAAGCACCATGAGGGGAACAGAAAATCCTGCAAAAGACGGCAGTAAAACTAAAAATAATTGAAGTTTACAAAACCCGTCACATTCAGGGTGGTCTGATAAAATCGAGACAAATTTGACATGTTAATATATTGTCGTGGCTTTGGTGTGTTTTCTGCCAGATTGGGCAGTTTTTACCACCAGTATGGCTTTAATTTGATGTCTTGTTCAGTGCTGCTTTAAGTTGATGAGGGGTGTTTCATTTTGTACCAATAGAGGGCAGCATGGGTGTTTGTGTTGATTGATTTGAGGTATGCTCTTCGGAGGGCGCCTCTACTGCTTCTCCCAGCATGATTTTATCGGAAGCAATCATTAGAATCAGATCTGTGATTTTATCGGAATCAGCTGCATTGTCGCCGCCAGAGTGAGGGGGACGCATTGTTGACTCGTTTGTTGCTGGCTGCGCCTCTGGTTTGGACCACCAGTGACGAGGATGCATATAGTGAGAAAAAGAAATGTAAGCTTCGAGCTTTAGCAGAGAAGCGGAAGTTGCAAGAGGACGCAGAATGTTTGAAGTTAAAAAATCCACCTAATTGTGCAAAGGAGGGAAGTAGCCAAAAAGTGGGTCGGAAGATGTCTCTGCGCTCCAGTAAAATTCCCTCAAGTGGACATGGCTGTGCAACTGCCGCTACCACCCACCGGAAGTCTGGAACATCGGGAATAATGATGAACACATCGGACCAGCCCAGAAAACAGGGGGTCATCATGATTATAACGCCATGGCGGACATGGACGAGATCCGGGCCCGTGGATGGTCCTTGTTGCCGATTACCAATGCAGTCCCCCAGTCAGCCGGCCCGGGACAACAATTATCAGAGCAATTATATGAATAAGGGATGGTGATTAATTGTTGCCAACTGACACCTTCTCATGCCAGAGAAAAGTAAATTATCAAGAAAGCGAAGCACCCTTTAGCTTCGAAGTCTTCCACCTCTTTGACCTCACCAGAGATCATTTACGCATGTGTTAAACAACAGGTTAAGCGTCGTGTGGTGTCCAAAAATAGGGGTGCACCATGGCCAATAATGCCTCCGTCCGTCAAAGCAACAGAGATACCTAAGGGTCCTGTGAAGAAGCCGCTTGTATTGCCCCAAACAGTGGACTTGATTTTGCACGATGTGTGTAAAACTTCGAAAAAGGGTAAAAAGCCACAGCCACAGGAACAGATAGTTGCCTCTACAAAGGTACAGCAGCCAAAGACATACACTAGACTAATGTCGGGAAAACTGTTAAAGCCCCCCAACGTGCAGTCAACTGTCAAATCTGGCACTTCGATAGCCTGGGTCCCTAGAAGTGTCAGCCTAGGAGCTGGAGGTTCATCTTGGTGAGTACCAGATGAGAGCGCTGATCTACGCACCAAAGATGGTTGGAACCAGTGACAAGAAGTTGCAACACCTTGTCCAGGCTGGGAGGAAGGTGTGGCCAGTACCAGCACTAATGAACCTCAATCGGCCACATCATGTGGAAGCATGGAGACTTGCTTCCTACCAATCCGGTACCCGGCTCCAAAAAATCCAAAACGACTGAGCGCCGGCAACATTTTCTCACAGAAGAGGTAAAAGCTGGCCTTGGTCAACTGCTGCCACCAAGTGCAGTACCCAATGGCCTCCCTGCATGTGATGAACAGGAGGCACCTCCTGTTTGGTGGCCAAAGCCACCCTCAGATGATTTTGGTTTCATTGATTGGGGCGATGTAGATCCGGTCCCTTTTGTGTCACCTATACCGAGGAAGCATTTCTGTGGTGAGCGGATTTAGTGTCCCACCCTCCTGCACAGTGTGTTGTTCCAGTGAATTATCGTTACCCACCGGAGCAGTGTTTGTATTCTGATAAGGTGAGGTTTTTTGATGGAATGGAACTTCCACAGGACAGTGTTGTTGGAAGTCACGATGCCGAAGACAACAAAGTAAGGATTAAAAATGACCCAACCAAGTTGAAGGACTTAAGAGGACGGGAATGGGTTTATCATCCACCAAGGATTCCTTTCTTCACATCACAGTAGTTTGCCGAAGCAATTGCAATTTTTATTTAGATGAGTTGGCGGCCAAATGTGACCAGTTTGTGAGATTAATGGGTGAACAAGGTTGCTAACTGTCATGGATGATAATGCAGTTTCGGAGGTAAAATTGATTCTGGTTGGTTTAAAATTAGGCTGTTTTGAGTAAACTGGTTTTCTGATTGACCACACTCACCATGGAGTTTTTTTTGTTTGCAAGTGTGAAAAAGTGGTGGAAATATGTATTTTTTGTCATTGGTTTGGTTGCTGCCTGTCGGTGATGATAATGTAATTGTGGGCATAAAAACATTGTCTGTGTGATTTAATGGATATGACAAATGTGACTTGTAAGTGTGGACTGCCACACTCACTATGGAGTCATTTTTTTGTTCTAAAAATACGAAAGAGTGGTGGAATTAATTGTGTTATGGACGGTGACACGTTTATGTTGGTTTTGTCATCTATGAGTGGCGCCCAGGGGCACTTGTTGCATTCGCCACCTTTTCGCCACAATAAACACACGTGAGTGTAAAGATGGGAAAAATTTGATTGAATTCCAAGCGTCGAAAGCGATTGATAAGGCAACGATTGAGGTTGCAGGAACAAGAAGAGCCATTGAAAAATACAGAGGTAATTGTTTAGAAAAAATCAAATAATTATGTGCTGGATGATTCTTACAAATACTGTGTAGGCCTAATGCTGCACTGAGTGCTATACACCTAGCCTAGGCCCTGGGCAGTAACATGGCTCTTTTTGTCTAGTACCAAAGGAGATTGTTTGACAACATTTTTTTTCTCATGGTGACGATTGAGTTATGAGGGGAAAATAATTCGCCATATAAAGAACGTCATTGTTCTACCAGTCATAAATAAATCGGGGCTTTTGGATTTTTTCTTTAATGTAGTGGCCCGCCAAACATTAGTTAGGCAATGAGGCCCCACTGGAGAGAAAAGGGCCCGTAAATAAAAATTATGAAGCATTGGACCGTCCAGAAGATGGCGTGCCGGGAATGTCGGCAGACGAGTAAAATTTATTGAAAGAATGTGTCTGTCCGAGGAAATTTATTTTTCTCCGTGTAAAGGTTTCATTTGTCACTGCGATGTTGGGTTTGTTTTCTTGTTGGTGAGGGGTTCAAATTTTTTTTTGGGGACTATTGAGGCCGGGTGGCAAGTGAATTGTGTTTGTGGAGTGATGTATTGGGCGAAATAGAGTTGCCATGGGTAATAGTTTCGATCATGGTAGCGGTGGTTGATATTAATTTTTTGTCTGGGGAGGGTGTCTTAATTTCGTTTTTTTGGTTGCGAGTGAAGATGTATGTGGCGAGTTTTTTTTTTGTTTGGCTTGAAAATGTTTTTGTTGTTGTTTGTATCGCTCTCTGGGAGGCAGCCTATGACTGGTTCGGGCATTCTTTTTGCGATCACATGGCGGACGAATTGTGAATGATTGTCGAGTGAATGTGTCTGGCTGAGGAGATCTTTTTGGTACAAAGGTTTCGTATGATGTCACAGTGCCATTGTGTAATTAGCTTTCTTTAATGAGGCTGATCGCCATCACCGAGTAGTTTCGGAAGTAGCCTCACTATTGAAACAGACGCTTAATTTTTTTTTGATCAAGTAAAGCGTATATTTTGTGACACTAAAATCATTTTTTTGGGAATTAGAATTATGCTGATCGATTCCCAAAATTGGATTTTGCAATAGATGATCGACAATTGATGGATATTGAACCATACCACGGGGCGACTAACTCATCTTGCGCTCATTTGTTGGAGTTTGTGACAATTGTTTTTTGGGAGAATTCGGGTGGTCTTTGGCGGTTTGGAGATTGGGATGTCTATGTAACAACTGCAGCCGGAGAGTTGCACTAAGATAAGAGATAAGCACTAAATTTTTTTTCGTCGTATTAATACCTCTATGGCTGGTTGTATTTTTGTCCTGAGGAAACAAGAACATCATCCACCTAGAAAGTGCCGACTAGATGTGGCAAAGCAGAGAATTGGGCAAGATTATTCATGAATTGCAAGTTTATTTTATGAACAGAAAGGCCGAACACAAGGCTGTGTTTTTTCTCCACGTTATACCAGATCATCTTGACAAATGCGGGTGGTCTGACTTGAGGATTAAGTATTGCTCAATTCGGACGCAGTGCACCAGCTCTGTCAATGGAGAAAGTTCTGGGTTGCTAACACAAAGTGATGATGCAATTTCAGATTAAATTTGTGTCACATTGCCTGATGAACCTGCTGAGATCAAACAAGTTGCAAGACCATTTTTGATGATATTGATGTTGGGCTAGGAAAGTGGAGCCCTGTTGGGCACCCTCATTTATATGACAGTAAATCGAATTGGATGATGATGACTAATGACTAAAAGATGTTACCACCATCAAGTCGCAAATCTTTGACGCTGCTGGGCGAAATATGCAAATTTGGCCAACGAGATGATGCCGACATGCAGTAATTTTTTTTTTGAAGATCGTATTTTTGTCTTTTGCCGGACCACCCAATGAGCAGGAACACCGCCATCATTAATGGGCAATTTTTGATGCTGTCTAATGGAACGAGCAAGTCTCCTGAAGAATTGACGAGAGCGGTTAAATCTTTTTTTGGGACGGACCAGCATATCAGCTGAGATTAAAAATTTTTTATGGAGGTGTCTGTCACCGCTGTGGTTGAATTGCTAGAAGAGACCAGTGGTGAGGAAGATGACACTATTTGATGATAGGGGTTTTGACGCCTCCTGCCTGGTTGAACAAAAACGTGTGTAAATCCAGCCACGCTGTAATTTGACTGGTTCGAGTATGTTGAAAAGCCTTAAAATACTAATGAAACCATAGTCCGGATTGACTGATGAAATGTTTAAAGAATTGACCCACTTCATGAGGTGATTGATACGAGTCTGCACTTTACTATCGATACGAGCAATTTTTGGGTGTGTAACGATTGTGGACAGTGGGCATTTGAAACTGGCAAATTTTGTTTTTGGAATCAACGACCAATTTGAGACTGAGCGCTCACTGTCTGGTTATCATCACTGAGTGTGCGGTTGGCCGTATAGATTGTGATATTGGGTATAATTTATCAGAATTTTTAGGACAAGAAATAATTTTTTTTTCTTTCCATGAGGAGGGAAATGCACCATGTGCGATGAATTGCAAATACGAGGAAGAAAAAAAAAGATGGTCGCATTATAGATAAAATAATGCAGACAGAGACTGGAAAGAATTTAAAACTAGAGATAGAAATAATGAGAGTTTTTACGAAGTCCACGATTGATATCTTTCAGACTTGTGATGCTGACCTATCACCCGGAGCTGAAAATGACCCACAAGACCTGGGGCTGCAATTTTCTGATCTCCCATCCATCTGGAAAGAGGGATGAGTCACAGTTGAGACGATCAATGGAGCCATTGCAAGGGGAGAGCGGATTTCTGGAAGAGAAGAGCATCTGAGGTTCCCGGAGGCGAGAAGGTCCGATGCCAGCCTGCCATCACAAAGAGTGGCTGGTCCATCGAGCATAGGACCCATTGGCTACTCATCCAGTGAAGGCGAAGAGGCGAGCACTGAGCCACTGCCACCGGCAAAGCGATTACTCCTGGGAGACGAGACCGAGGGTTGGGGTGTGAGAAATATTCAGGTGTCTGGTGTTTTTTTGGAGAGATTATTTTCACCAATGCAAACTGTGGGTCAAACAGATTGTTTGACCGATGTCAGAGATCAGGATGACCGGGTGATGCCGGAACCGAGTAGGTTGGGTGCTGTGGAAGGCAGTTATGCCAAAATCCCAGTGACCACCTCCGTGAGTCTGGCATTGAACGCAAGAGTCCAATCAGAAAACATGGACAGTTAGTCTGTGGTCGGCGATGTTCGTTGTTCTACCGGGGTAACTGGTAGTGTGGTTGGCAATGGAAGAGCTGGAACTGGGAGGAGGGTTGATTGTAACCAGAGAAACTTGGCCTCTGGTAAGGCACCATCATCGAGGGCCATTGTGTTGAATCCGGAGTTGCATCGCCGTTCTGGTGGCCAATTTTTCAAGGATTTCGCATCAGATGATGCTAATTCAGACAACGAACGAGTGATGGCCAGCAGTGGGTGAGTGACCGGACATAGTTCTGGGTGTGGCAATCTTGGTAAGACAGCTGTGACCAGGCCAATTGTGTCGGGTGCTTGTGAAATGCCGGGCCGGAGCTCAAAGAAGGGTGTTAATGTGTCGGTTCTGCCTCCTCAACACCACCCGGATGAGATTGTATGGCAGCATAGAGTGCGCTTTGTGGACACCATTATTCTGTCTCAGACTATGGGAGACTAGGACATTTTCCAGAGAAGAGGGAAGCCTTTTCTGTTGCCTGATGGAGCATTTATTTATACTCTAGAGCAGGCGGAGAGGATTTCCATCATTGTGCGATAGTCATAGTCTGCATGAGGACCAGTTAGTATATTTTCCTGTAAAAGTGCCCCTTGCTGGAGATAGCAGATACGTGTGCTGGGTCAAAATGGCCAGACTGCTGAAGCTAATCCCAGAAAGATCAGATGACTGTAATGGGATGGTAGAGCAATGGTTTAGAGGCATGATGGAGAGACAACAGGCATCTAGGGGAACCCTTGCCACCAATCTGATGGCCCCAGCCCACTGACGATGGGCCAGGAGAGAGAACTTACATTCACTGGACAATGGTGGCACAAAGATCAACCACCAGGGCTAGAGGAGATGTGGTACCCCGGAGGGGAGGAGGTCCAGAAGAACAACAGTGGCAATGACCTCAACTGCCAGCAATCAGGTCAAGAATGTCTGGAATGAGTGTGCCATAAACATCTCAACAGGCCAAACATCGTCAAGAGGGATCCCATGACCCAACTGTCTCACAGAGTGGGGACTAACTGAACTCAACTGCTCAGTGTCAGGAGATGGTGAATTCACGGCGTCAGTCCGGAAACAAATTGACATGTCCACTTGTGGCCAGAGTGGTGTTGCATGATATTTAAAAAAATACTGGGGATCTGGCTGTAGAAGGAGTGACTATCTGAAATACATCAAATATTGACGAGTCATGTACAACTCGTCGTGGCCCAGTTGGTGTAGCTACTGACTGTGGTTCCGGCGGTCCCAGGTTTGATTCCCGGCACGGGCTCTCAAAAATTTCGATCCAGGGGTACTGGTCGTTCCTCCTTGCATAATGCTTAAGCACTATGAGAGGGACGTAAGGCCTGTAGTGCGGTTGACTACAGTTGATGTAAAAAAAAAATACGACTAGTCAAAAAAGACATGATCAGAAAGTGAAGAGGTTATCCAGCTGGACGGTGGTTGTGGCGAATCAGCCTGGGAGTCAATCAGAGCACAGCAAGGAGGACACAAGCTCATCTCAGGGCCCCAGTAGGGTACGAAAACCAGTATTGTACCGGACATCGTTGGGCCGCTTCACTTCTAAATCCGTGAGTGACCCACCGACGACTGGTGACCCAAAGACACACATCCGCGTTGCTGTCGAGCCAAGGGAAATGCCAACTAGAAGGATGGCGGCCCAGCCTGTGATTGCTCCAACGAAAACCCTACTGTCCGCACCTGCTATTGTAGTAAAAGTGGACAATTCCCTCTCAAAAGTTGGACGGAGAGAGAGTACCACCAGCACAAGTTTTGAACAGTCTAATCCAGGAGGGAAGTGTAAGAGACCATCGGGACCATCAGAGAAGACAGCAAGGCTTCCAGACAATCCAAGAAGGCAAGAGAGAGACAGCACCGTTAAGAAGAGTTAAACACTATGATTGATTTGGTGTCACCACCTCGATTTTTGGGAATAACAGCTCCACCCAAATGTGACGAACAGTCCTTTGTTGGATGGAAGCCTAAGCCTCCTACAGATGGGTATGGCTTCATTGACTGGACGAAGACCAATCCAGTCCCTATTTTGGAGCTACCTCATGAGGCCAGTCATCAGGCCGACAATGCAGATGTGCCAGAGGTCTTAATTAGTAGTCCAGTCCGGTCACCTCAAGAAAATGAGGACTGGATTGCTGAACTGTCACCTCTTCGATCACCACTGGAGATGTCAATGATGCAACATCAAACCGACAACTTTATCGAGTCCACGATGACTGCTCTCGAAGGAAGAACTGTTATAGGAATGGGGGTCACCCCAAGTAGGGCGCCTGATAAACCGGCATTTCTTTTTGAACACACCTATGCACTTGACCCACCTCAGAAACCACAATGTAGTCAGCTCCGGGTGTTGATTAACACTCAGGTTGCAGAGAAGCAACCCAACACCCCAGAGGCTCTGATGAGTGAAGATGCGTTTCAGGAGGTCTTGGAGTTGAGTGCTACAGACATTGAATTGGCGGCTTTTGAGAATTCTGACCCACCTGTGCTCCGGTTGCTGCAGTGCCGATGCCATCATCACCGGGACAACCCGAGACCAATACACCAGAGACTCGGCTAGCATTATCAGAGCAGAGCCCAGTTTTGGTTTGAGAACAGTCGACTAGAAGAAGAGCGGTTTTGATTTCTCTGCAGCGTATGCCTCCATTGTCACCAGCCAGGCAACGATGACAGGAAGAACGACGGAAGTGAATCTCGTCTTTCCTCATGGGAGATATTGTTGTCTGTGAGATGACGGAACAGTATGATATGATGGTATGTGGAGCCTATCCACAGCTCCGGGGTGGACCTCGAGTTTTTTGTGGGGATTATCGTGATCAGGGTAAAGTTGCCACCAAGAGACATTGAAAAACCATAAATTTAGTAATAGTTCCATGGCACTACCCGGGGAGGCGGCCATTGGTGTTGTGTTAAGTCAAGAATGAGGTGTCCATTGAAGAGTGTTATTTTTGTAGTTTTGTAGTTGTTTTGTATGTTTTCTACAATGTAATGTATAATGTTGGCTGGTGCTTTGGAAGATTAGAGTACCTGTTCTGTTTTAAATGACTAACTGGCAGAATCTATCGGTTTATTAGTTTATTTTTTCATGTTTTTATGTGTGTTTTGGTGGAGTCTATTTGGGGGGCATTGGACCTTTTTTCGTATAACTTTGGATCCAACCGTTCAATTTTCATTTTGTTTAGATAATTGGATTGGGTGGGTGTTCACCTTTCGGAATTATATCTAAAATCGTTTTTCCTATGTTTGGAACTTTTTTTTATGTCCAAATGAAGTTTTTTGACAAACTCCCATTGTAAGGCTATTTAGTTATAATTGAGAATTCGACCACTAGGGGGAGTCACCAGGCTTGTCTATGATTGGCTGGATGTTGAATCCTTCCCAGCATGCCTCTCTCCCATTTAATTAGTATAAATAGAGCTCACAGAGCTCTAGGCAGACACACTCTTTTTTATTGAGATAGACAATCACTTGTACTCTATTCCTGTTGTGCTTCATAATTTGACACTGACAATTTATGAGTGAGGCAGCCGGTAAATATTTATTGTTTTTTTTGTTTAACATAGTGAGGGTACAGGGACCATTGGTTCACTCAGCCATTGCTGTGGGTTCTTTGGTTGTTGGTTTTCCTGCTATAATTAGTTTTCACCGACAGATAGTGAGGGTACAGGGACCATCGGTTCTCCCAGCCATTGCTGTGGGTTCTTTGGTTGCTGGTTTTTCTCACTATTTAGATTTGGTTTTTTGTTTACCGGTGTAAAAGAGAGAGAGTGGAAGAGAGATACATAACCTGCTAGCCACAGGATATTTTTTGTCGGACCGATATGGACATTTGCACTTTGCCAAGCAAGTTTGCTGCTTTCTTTCAAAAGTAGCTGGTGGACACCCCCAAAGTGTAATTTTTATGTGTTGTTGTGCTAGAATGTCCTTTTATGATGTTTAAATATGCTTTTTGCCACAAAATTGTAATGTATGTATAGTTTGCCCTAGTTATTTCATGGTAGAATAAATTTTTATCCAAGTTTTTATCAGTATTTAGTTGTCTATCAGTTTTTGTGATTTGCTTTCATAAATTCACAAAGTGTACAATTAAAATACGTGACAGTATGCCCTTTACTCAAAAGGGCCTAGTAGTAACAGTGTCTTGCAAGACCCCACACTCTGTTCCTGTCCAGGACCATTGAGGATAGGTACGATGTCAGGTACACATTAAAGATCCCTACCTAGGTAGCTTATACTAAGCCTGGGCTAGGCAAAATTATCAGGTCGCCTCCTGGGGGGTTCCAATTCTAGTTCTGGGCCTCCTTAACAAATAGCGCAGATATAACTGGTTGTTCGACTCCCGCCATAGGCCCCTCTCTTGGGGGCTGCTTGTGGGTACATATTGTAATTGTAATTGTACGCCTTTTACTCAATGGGGCCTTGTAGTAACAGTGTCTTGCAGTACCCCACACACAGCTCCTGTTCAGGGCCAGTGACACTAGGTATGCCCTTTACTCAAAAGGGCCTAGTATTAACAGTGTCTTGCAAGACCCCACAATCTGCTCCTGTCCAGGACCATTGAGGCTAGGTGAGCCCTTTACTCAAGGGGGCCTAGTAGTAACAACATCCTGCAGGATCACACACACAGCTCCTGTTCAGGGCCACTGATGCTAGGTGCACCCTTTTTTCAAGGGACCCAGTAGTAACAGTGTCTTGCAGGACTACTCACACTGTTTCTGTCCAGGGCCAGTGACGCTAGGTACACCTCTTTACTCAAGGGGGCCTTGTAGTAACAGTGTTTTGCAGGTACACTTACACAGAAGTCTCTATTTTTATGAAAATCAGTTGTTGCTTTGCCACCTCGAGAGAGAGAGTTTATTTGCCACCTAGCCAATGGCTAATCTTGAGCCAACTTAGTAGCATCTCATACCCTGCCAATCGAGTTTGCTCCTTTATTCTTTAAAAGTAGCTGTTGAACACCCCCAAAGTGTATTTTATTGTTTATGTAAGAGTGGATACCCTGCTTGAACTATTTGTTTTAATTGCTCTTGTTATGGACGTCACAACTTGTTTAATGTGAGATTTCATCATTGAATTAAATATTTTTTGTGTCTAAATTGGACTTCCTCATTTTACTAGTAATTCAGTGTTTTATCGTTAATTCGCGAGGTTACCAACTGTTTTGTCCCGATTATATTGGACCACACCATATGAATGTTGCAATGAAAAGATAACTTTTGATTTAATCATTTTTGAATGTCTTATATTCGGAATCTTTATAATTTCTGGAAATGTTGCTCCGCCTATAAGATGAGATCTCAGGGGATTATGATAAAATACATTTCAATGGATCACCTTAAATGTGTGTGCAACACAAAAGTTATAATGTTAGATCGATGTACGACAGTTGCACTAGCTTAGCATACTCAATTCAACCGATAGTCTTAAATGGAACACTTACCATATGGATGGTGTCTTAAAACTATGTCAAGCAGGAGTCTAAAAAAATTCAATTTGCCTGCTCTTGAGCAACAGCTGAGTAAACCTACCACATGTATAACACACTGGAAGATTCAATTGGGTAGCCAATGTGGCCATGGTTGATGGCTGTAAGATGGCTGAATTCGAAATGGCTTTCTGTCTGTTGTCGGTGTAGTTGATTGAGCTAACGGCCATAGTGCTGCGTAATATAAAGAACAAGAAGGCACAGAAAACTAGTTTAGTGTTCTTTTTTCTTTGTACGTCATGTGTGTGTTCCTCAAAAATTGTCAAAAAAGGTGTGTTCAATAGACAATATTAACTAATCGAGAAAGGGTGAAATCGAGACAGTACCGAATGAAAGAGACAAACACGAGTGGCGAACTCATCTTATTTAATTTTTTTTACTATTATTAATCATTTGAACTAGTAATTGCAAAAAATTCAGAGTTTTGAACAGACCGGGACTTGAACACGGGATCTCTGGAGCCAGTCCAGTGCTCTAACCACTTGAGCTATCGATCCTCCACACTATACCTCTCACAATTATCAGTCCATATATACATATGTAAGCGGGACTGAATTTCCACTTGTCAACTTTTTTATTTATTTACAAAACTCCCGGATTCTCCACCACCTTGGGACAAACAACCACAGCTAAACAAATTTACTTTACTACCAAATGTTCTTTACACAATTTCCATGAACAAATTTATTTTGTGCTTTTTCAAACAAATGGACACAATTTAAAACGACAAATAACACTGTGCTCGTGCATAAACATTTAGCGTAAAGTTCGAATTTGAATAGTTTGAATGCAAGTTTGTTTTATGTTTACCATTTGAAGGCAGTCTTGACTGCTTCTTCTACACATGCGGTGCGCGCGGTGGAGCTCCGGCACACGCTCATGGTCTACTCGCTTTCCGATCGTCACCGGACAGTGATCCGTAGCGCGCACCGGGGCTATACGTCTCTACTCGGCTGAGCTGGTGTACGGCCCTACCGCATTCCTGAGTGGCGTTCAACTTCTTGGTCAGTGGGCCTGACTTGGCCATTGCATTGGCGAGGAAGAGAAACGCGAGAAAGACAACGCAAACGGACAATTCCTTATTGCTTTACATTGGTTATGTTCTTAGGCTGGCATGGTAGACCAAATGGGCTAGTTGGCCCAATGGTCGCTGAGGCAGGAGTGACGCTGATCGCCGGCACGTTATCGTGTTATCGCTTGGGCGATGGGTGCTCCCCTGTTGGCCCAAAACTTTGGCCATTGACCACAGAGGCATACATTATAGTTGCCATCGAAATCGATAGCAGCCGCTCTCGATCCAGCGCTTACACTTTTACCCTTTTTACCCTTTCCAATAAATAACACTTTACATTTATTTTGGCTCAATCCAGGAATCCGGTGTTCAAGTCCCGGTCTGTTCGAAACTCTGTGTTTTCTCAATTACCAGTTCAATTAATAATAATAGTAAAATATTATATTATTAACAGACGAGTCCGCCATTCGTGTTTGTCTCTTTCGTTCAGTCTGTCCCGAAATTCACCCATTCTTGCTTAAATTCATCCAGACGTTCTGACTAAAATCTTTCTCATTAATATTTAATAAGCCACACACCTGTATTTATACTGTTGTTGATCGTCCAGAACGCTGACCCACATGGTTCCTGACAGACCCAATGCTCGCATTCCCAAGACCATGGCTCGAATGGGGTCATCCATTGGGGCCTTGGTGGAGTCGATGCGGGCCAAATGTTGGCCGTTCCCAATTTGATTACACTGGCTGATCGCCTGAGCGAGTGTTTTGGTAGTGTTGTACAAGAAGTAACAGCTGGCTTTGAAATTGAAAGTTAATAAATCGCAAGCCCCATGCCAATATAAATATTTCATTGAAATATGAAAATTAATGTTTTTAAAATGTATCTATCAAACAATTGAATCAATTCTAGGTTAATTCGATAGAAACTATTTCAAGTTTTCTCAATGAGAATGTTATTTTGTTAGGGCTTTAAGGGGCCTGCTATAAATATATTTTATCAACTCGCTTGAGAGTGTCTCAATTGGGCTATATTGAGGTTATAACTCTTATTGCCTTGTCCAGTCATTTGTTTCCAATCACAGATTTCAAATCACAGATTGATTCGACTAACAAAATTGGTTCCGAGAAATCAAAGCCATCCGGCTAGATTCAGCCATTTTCATGAAAAAACCCTTGAAATAATCCATCTGAAAAACAAAATCTTCATTTTGCTGAACCTACCGTTTCCCCCTAATTGCCTGCCTACGGCCGAGTTACCGATGCTAGGACTACCTCCGGAGCCACTACTAGGTGTAGCATCCCCTGTCTCACCGGAACCACTGGATTCCGCACTCGGACCAACTAGAGTTGACAATCCGATGGTGAGCCAAACACAATACAGCTTCCAATGTGTCATAGTGTTTCTGTCAGTGGCACTTTTTAGTCCGATCTTTGACGGGTCAATCACAACTGTGAGTTCAACTGTTCATCGAGTACTGGAATAATTAAAAAACACTCTACAGTGTTGAAGGACATGTGTGAAACTGATAAAACTTGTGCGGCATATCAGCTGTACTACGGATTAATTGTATCACCAACTGTCATCTATGTAATAAAAGGCAGTTCAGAAAAATTTAAACGTGCCATCAACTTTTTCGGTCGTGTTTAACCAAAAGAGATATTTTCTTGCACAGTATATTGTCTTTGAACAGTTTCTTGAAAACGCGACCGGAGCAGATAGCCTTTTATTCCTCCAATGGTGCCCGTGACGGTTGCTGACCTTGCGGTCCCCTAACGTCTCTAGAGAGGGAAGTAAAAACCTTCTTCTCTCTTTTGTGTTTGTCTAATCACACCATGGACACTATGGTCAGTTGTAAACGATCTGTTTTTAACCAAAGGTTTGTTAGCTTAGTTGGTAGAGCACCGTTCTAATAACACTGAGGTCGCCGGTTCGATCCCAATGGGTGATACTTTTTTTTACAGTGCCGCAGCAATAGATGGCGGGTTGATTGTTTGTTAAGGAGATTCACAGGTTTTACTATGGCGCGGTGCCCCTAATTTCCCTATTCCCCAAATTCTGAAGGTGTAGGCCGGAATCTATTTCCACCACCGGAGTAGGCTGGAATTTATTTCCACCACTGGAAGTTCGTTCTTGAGCGTACCTACCACTAGAGCAACATATGTGACGTCAGTGCCCGCCACAAGACAAAACCCACACAACACGTGGCCACACACACACACAGCTGCGTGGAATTTTTGATAACTCACCGGAGATTTTTCGGTTACATTTATGTTTTCTTAATGGGCTCAAGTTCTGTTCGGCCGATACCTCAATTAAACAATCATCATTCAAGTCAACCACACAACACGTCCAACACATTTCGGTTGTTGCGTGGAAAGATTCGTTGGTGTTTAGTATGGCGTGGTACCCCAATTTCTGGTAAGTTACCTGTAGATTTTTTTGGTTGCATTTATTCATTACGTTTGTTAATGGACTCGAGCTGTGTTCGCCCAATACCTAAATTACCGCACTACAGACCCTAC